>KZ613563.1:0-82844 GCA_002865625.1 Hyaloscypha hepaticicola
GGGGTGTACTCAGCGAAAATCTAACCTTTAAATCTATTATTTAAAGGCATTCTCAATATTATATAAGTATAAGCTTTTAAACTCACTTGAATACCGTTTACAGAAATCCGAGATCCAGTTCTTCTCCACTTCGTGTCCGATTATCTTCTCGGCGAAGTTCTTGATCATTTTACTAGTTAGAGGAATATCCCGATCGGTAAAACGGTTAATTTGCTTAATTAGAATACGTTTCTGGATATTATTAAGATTCTGGTTGATTTTAGACTAAAATTCAGTCCTTGAACGAGTTAAGCCTTTGGCGTATCGTAATAGCGTGGTATACGTGAGCTTATACTTGCGAGCTATTTCACGATAATTCGGGTCTTCTGACAATTCGATTTCGGCTAACGCGGCCTTTATATCTTCTTCGTTGACCATTTTGTGATTGTTTAAAGACAGTGAGTTATGCGATTTAGTGGTGGTGCATTTAACCGGGTGGTGCACGTGCTCGGGACCTCGTGTACGTACAAAAGCGTGATTGAAAATCACAGGTATGCGGCGTGTATAACACGTGCAAATGCAAGAGTTCTGATGCCAGCTTTGATAAACGAGAACTTCATTGCTTGAGATTGGGTGGGGACTCTTGCACTGCCCTAAGAGAACTATTTCCGTTGAAGAGGCCGTATGGAGCGGTGTGGTCGGCACGTGTAAAGGGAGGTCTGAATGTCGATATGTGAAGTCCTCGAAAGACTATATGAATTCGGATCGAGGAAGTTATTCTAAAGGTTTGGAGTTTCACGACACTTGAAAAAACAACGGGAGGCTTTTCTAAAATAGTATCAGGCTCTTACCATGATTACAGCCCCCCAAATCGGTTCCTGAAATAAATGTACCGGGGTAGGTTTCTTGTTCCTGCTACCCTGAACCAATTAGAGCGAGCAGCTCGCACAGGAAGTCAGCCGCAATGGCCCAATAGATAGGCTTTTGTATGTGGTACAACAGCGACCTAGTCAAAGGATCAAAATGCATCTCAGATATGGGTATGCTTGGTTTGAATATGAGGTCGGTTTATCGCGAGGGTTACTTGAAATCTTTCATGAGAACTCTTCTTCTCCTTTCATTATGTCCACTGGTAACATATCCTTTGGACTATGTAGTATCAGCGAAAGGTAATAAGTGCAGATGAGCAATGGAAAAGAATCATGTGTTAGTGCATATCCAGCTTTGAAGGTAATATTTGATCGTGACCAGCTCTGAACGAAATTAACTTTCTCTTGTTTCTTCTAAACTTAATGCTTCATGATTTTTTTATGTGACTACTTCAAACGTCGAAACTAACTTTCAATAAACATCGTGGCTTCATAGATAGATAACATGCAGAGAATCTGAGATCAATAACTGAGTTACTCTAAATTGTGATATTTATGCCCGCAAAAAAATTGCAATTGAGAATTGGAGGCAAGAAGCTGAGCCGTCCTTTCCGTCATATACTCCAAGTGATAGTGAGTAACACAGGCCCTACCTACCAAGGGACTTACAAATGCATACTTAAAGTGAGGCATATGCTGTCTCACCAATACCAAAAAGCCGAAGGCTTCTTCTCACTGATCTACAGTTCATCGATGCAAGCCCAGATTTGAGCTTAAACAAGCTGGGCTACTGGGGAAAGGGTTGAGTGATCTAGCTTGGAACTGTTGCGCAAACTGGAGGATGAAGGTCTGGACAAATTTTGTGGTGCAGTGGAAACTTGGCATAAAATCTTCAGGCCTAGCTTCCCCAACAATTATAAATTCTCAAGAGCAGATGGCATGGGTAGCTTTGTTGCAGGACGTTTCGAAGAAAGCGAGCCCTTCTTCTAGATTTTGAGAGTCCGCTTTTCTAGAATAGCCAGTAACCACCAACCCGAAAGATCTCCATTGGGCCATAAGAATGGGCACAAATTTTCCTCGAAAATAACATACCTCCACATTTGAACTATCTGAACTGACCTAGGAAAGCCTCAGTGGACATCTTGCTCGCAGACTTAAGAATCAGAATCAAGACACAAACTTCCACACAACGTCCTCCCAGGCATCACGTCTACTAAGAACCGCTCCTATTTTCAAGCCATCTCCAAACGGCTTAGCAACCGCCTCACCAAACTTCACGCTCCTAATCTCTGGAACTTTCAACAACTCATTACTTGTACTCCGCACATCGAAAGCAAGCAACAGGACAGTAACAATACCTACAGAGGGAGCAAACGCGATATTCCTACCTGGACACAAATGCTTACCTCCCCCAAAAGGATGAAAGCCTTTCTTCTGATCCTTGAAGACTTGATTCTCCTTCCCACACTTGGATTCAGGCTTGAGAAATCTCCCAGCATCGAAGATCTTGGCAGTTGGGCCCCACGTGTTAGGAGCGAGGTGGGTGATTTCAGCTGGCATCTGGACGTCTGCACCAGCTTTGAGAAGATACGTGGAATCGCCATCGGAGATCCAGGTATCGGCCATTACTCTACGAACACCGATATGGGAATTTGTTAGACGGAGGGTTTCGCGGTAGGCCGAGACTAAGAGCGGACAGTGAGACTCGAACTTTGTGATGTCGATCGAGACTTCTCGTTTTTCACTCTCAGCAGGTGGAGAGGTGAGGATGCCTAGAAGCTCGTGCCGAATCGCATTTGTCAGAGAAACAGAAGCAAGGATGTGGATAAGAAGCCAGAACAGGATCGGCGGTGTGTTTGCAAGAGCTCCGTGGAGGAGACCAAGTTCGAATTCGCCAATATCATGGTCGGACATGCCGTGTTTTCGGAGGAGGGCGGCTCGGTTCTTGGTTATCTGTGCGACGTCGGGCTCCGAGTCATGCTGTGCTGAGTAGTATTTGATGAGAGCTGACTTGATTTCTTCACGTCCCCGATGAGCCTTCAGTGCCAAAAGAGATGGGGCAAAATTCAAAAGAAGCGGGGTCAGATTGTTTTCAAAATCCCTAGGTACCTGTTGTTACTGATCACGAAGAGAAGAGAAGTACACAGATCTACTCACCAATATAAGCTACTCAATTCCGGTTGAGACCTCATTGGATTGTGAGAGCCGAAAAGGGTGTTTGTTGTCGCCAGTGTCAAAGTTGACCGGAGCCAAGTATATAAACCCTCGACCGAGAATGTATCATTGATGCCATTGAGCATGGATGCAAAACCATTCAATGTACACAGATTCATATCAACAAGAGCTTGTCCTGACAACGAGATGTAAATCTCCTTGATAACTTGTTGCACAAAACTAGGCGCCTTTGGATGTTGTTGTTGACGTCTCGTCCGCTCCATGACTTTGTCAGAAACTCCGAGCAAGCGTTGAGAAAACTCGAGCATGAACGGTTCGAACGATAGATCTTTCGACCGAAAGATAGTTTGGAGCAAGCTTGGAGATGTTATGACATAGATTTTCTTGTCGAGTATCGGCAGCGTGTAAGCCGGCTTTGGATTTCGCTTGCTTTTATTCACGGTCAGAGACGAATCGAGGACTTACAGAGAAGGTTAGACATACTTCAGAACTGCCAAGTACTTGGTTTGATGTCTCAAGAATCTGATCGCGTGGCCAACGTAGGGAATTGTCGGCTGGAGCAGCGGCGGTTCTGACGGCTCCATCTTGATGATGGGCTGCCACCTGGGCAGGACAACCACAGCAAGTAAGACGAAGAACCACGGCACGTATCCGGTGAGCTTCGAACTGAGAACTTCCGTGAGATCCATTATTGCGACAATGTGAATAAGTGGGAGAAGATAAGTTGTACGTTTCGAGGTCAGTTGTGGAAGGAGCGACTCGGCGACGCAAGGGGTACAGAAACTCATTCCTCGGATTTCCCGAGAATGCTTCCAGACTTACTATCCAAGTAAGCACTAGTTTTGAGGGTGTTAGAAGTCTGTATTTTTCAGGTCCTCCCGTGTTGAGCAGTGAGCGCGGGGCTTATTGAGACAGAAGGCCGTGGAAAGGCTCCCGGAGTAGTCGGCAAAAGCTTTTCAATCGCACAACTTGTGAATCTAATTCACTGCCAACTTACCTGTCAATCGCAATAAACCAAGATTCCAGATAATTCAAAAGTAGTCACAGCAAGCATCAAGCAAGGGGGTGCTGTAGGTCCCCAGCGGCAATTGAAGGTCGATCAGGGATCGGAATCCATTTCAATATTTCAAACAAGACGTTGATGTGCAACCCAACACATGGGGGCAACCCTCAAGCCGAATATTGAATGCGGACTAGAAGTCAAACCTATACCACCATAGAAGTTGGCTCTTGTGTTCGCTCTTGATTTCGAGTACAATTTCACTGTAAGCAACAGGTTCAGGGCATTGAGTTCAATGTGCAATGAAATGCCTATCATGGATTATTTCTTCCTAGCGACCCCAAAAGAAAATTCTCATTGTAGCAGGACTTTTCGAACAGTTACGATATGTGATAAAACTTGACTGCAAAAATTTAGTCGCTAACTCCTATCGAATTTAATTGTCTGTAAGACCTTTTGGAACATTGAAATGCATTCCGGAGCCTCTAGAAAAGACGTAGGGAAAAATGATAAGAGCGCAAAGAAGCCAACGACAGAATTGATTTTCACCTTATAACTCATTAACAGACAAACCTAAGCCTGTCTAGGACCGTTTGTTGTGTACAACCTACAGATAGGAGGAGATAGCTGGTGATGTGCACGGGGAGGCCGACAAAAGACCCTCAGCCGGCCAACGTGATATCTGGAATATCTTGAATGAATCAAAATATTGGAGATCGTAAAGTTCATAATGGATGCTCGTCAAATGAGGGAGGCAATACCTCCAAAGCCGAATGAACCTGTAGGGATAGCTGGTGAGGCTGGGCAGCTCTAGGGGGAGTGATGCGAGGCTGGAGTGCATGGAAGGCAGGATCGGAAGCATTCTCAATTGCTAGGAGACTTTCAACCCAATATATTTCGATGAACGGAAATGCGCTTCATGCAATAACAAATGAAAGCCAGGTGAGAAGAAGACGACGATGTTCTGTTCGACCTGACAATTGCAAGATTGTGATTGGACCGGCAGGCGAAGAACCTGAAGCTCAGGAAAACGACAACGACCCCAGAATTTCTCGACCCTAGCATTAAACTCCTCCAAATAACCATAACCATGTTGACAGCCCGCAAAGCTCCCAGAGCATGCCAGTCATGTCGTTTGCAGCTGCTGACTCTTTTTGAGCATGGCTTCACTCAGCCTACGAGCGCCAATGCGTCACGACTTCGATACAGCTCTCACAGCTTTCGATTTCGGCCGAGTCAACCTCGCCACAGTTTCACAGTAAGAACATTCACAACAACCTCCATTCGCGTGGACCAGCCCAAGAAAGATCTGCCAGCCAGTATCGAGGCTGATTCAGCAGGCATTGAGTCTGTAGTCAGGCAGGCAAGACAGACCTTTGGAGAAACCTTGCCAAAGGATTATCTCTCGACAGAGGAGTACGTCCTCTACGAGCGATTATATGGCCCTCCCCTACGAGAAACGAGACCGGAAGACCTCGAATATATACCTGGAGGAGATGAGGACATCGCAAGCGATACCGTACGGAATGTGATTCTGAGGGAGATGGAAAATGGAGAATTCGAAGAAATTGAATTTGATCCAGCTCTAGGGTTTTCTGTTGTGGAAAATGGCGTGGGCGCGGAGTATGAGGCAGAAGTAGTATTGGAAGCTGATGAGGACATCATGAACGGCGAGGCTCTCCTTACTGAACAGGTCGAATCTCAAGCGGCTCCGGAAGCAGAGGACGCAGTCCAAGCCCAAGGAAAGAATCGAAGGGAGATTGATGCGATATCACAACTCCAAAGAGATATGGAGGAGGCATTGACGCGACCGGTTGAGGAGGAAGACGAAATTGAAGAGGAATATGAAGAGGATGTGGAAGAAGAGGAAGAAGATTACGAAGAGGACGAGCCTGATGCCTACCTCAGCTCCGATACCGTTCGGACACACCCGCATACCATGAGTGCACGAGCCGGCACGAATCCGAGTACTCTGTCACTGCCTAAAGAGCAATTTACAGTGCCCATGACAGAATTGCTAGCCCGAGCGGATATGAAACATATTAAAGAGGCTGCAGAAAAGGCTTTTGGTGGCAAAGGATTACCATATTCTTCATCCACGCCCTCGTCGAAGAAGCTGTTCCCGCAGAAGCACATCGGCCTAGATGCTTCGCAACATCGAATGACCGAAATAGAGGCAGATGCATATATTGCTGGTGTGATGCCGGGCACATATGCGTCTGTCATGAGTACCTTAGTCGAAGTCCGAAAGCGTCTTGGGAGCGAGTGGATACGCGATCTCCTTTTTCGAGAGGGCGGAGAAGGGCCCAGAGTGCTGGATGCTGGTGCGGGTGGGGCCGGCGTAGTCGCATGGAGAGAGATCTTACAAGCTGAGTGGGATATTATGAGGGACGAGGGCCTCGTGGAAGGAGAAGAGGCCCCATCGGGAAAAACTACGGTCCTCACGGGTTCAAATCCTCTTCGACATCGAATATCAAAACTCCTCGACAACACCACGTTTCTTCCCCGTCTTCCCGATTATATTCACGCTTCCAATCAAGAAACTCACTTGGATGGATCTCCAGCCCAGGCACGAAAGGCCTTTGACATCATAATCGCACCACACACCTTATTCCCGCTGAAAGAAGAATTCCGACGAAAGAATATGGTCCAGAATTTGTGGTCTCTGCTCGACCCCAATGGGGGTGTTCTTATTCTCATCGAGAAAGGCCTGCCTCGTGGGTTTGAAGCCATAGCAGGTGCAAGATCTCTTCTTCTTAACTCGCATATCTCGTCTCCCGGAGATACAGCCTTCGAGGCGGATATTCAGTTACCAGGGAGCGAACGCTTTGTCGAAAAGGAGGAGGGCATGATCATCGCTCCATGCACGAATCATTCGAAATGCCCCATGTATCCAGTTCCTGGGCTCAGCACAGGCCGAAAGGATTTCTGTCATTTTGGACAACGATTTATTCGACCCAATTATCTCCAACAGCTACTTGGTGCCAAGATCCGCAATCATGAAGACGTCAAATATAGCTATGTCGCCGTTCGTCGTGGGATTGATTCTAGGAAGGCTGCAAACCCCTTATTGCAAGGCGAAAAAGCTACGCTCCAATCATTTGAAGGTTATGAAGAGCATGACCTACCCGATTCCGAAGCGGTATTGTCTGGTGAAGGAAGTGATATCAAATTTCATCCTCTTTCCTTACCCCGTTCCATCCTTCCGCCCCTCAAACGTCGTGGACATGTTACTCTCGACCTCTGTACGCCATCCGGCAAATTAGAGCGATGGACCGTTCCCAAGAGCTTCAGCCGAACTGCATACCGAGATGCGCGGAAGTCCAAATGGGGAGACCTATGGGCATTGGGTGCAAAGACAAGAGTATCGAGATCACCGAGGCTTGGTAGATTAGGGGAAGATGGCAAGGAAAAGATGAAGGGCATTCGAGACGGGAAAATGGGCAAGGGTGGAAAGAAAATGAAGAAGAGAGTCAGGCTTCAAGAGGATATGGATGAAGAATGAGCTGAGGGCCAAGGGCGGCAGCCTCGATCCAATTTCGGAAGGATAACTTGTAATGAATTAGTGTATCAGACGGAACACCAAGAGATCTCTAGAATTGGGGTCGATCTCTGCTCTTTGAAAATGTTGTACGATATGTATTATACTCAGAGGCGACGTTTCCTCAACCCACGAGCCAGGCACACTTGCAGTACGAACCACTCGGAAAATTTTCAGATGAGATTATTGTGAAGTTTAGTAGAAGCATAATAAGACGAGGGTGCAGTATAAGCTGATTCCTGTAGTCATTGATGAACATGCTAGTTGCATGTGGAAAGAGCGCTGATGGGGCTTCGAGCGAGGAAGTCTTCACATCTTTATGAGACATTACTATCGGGCACAGTTCGTCATGACTTCTGGTTTTGTCATTGTGTTTAGTTCCTTGTTTAGAAGCACGATCGAAGTGTTGTCGGGGGGTATTAGAGTATGAAGGCATTTTTCTTTTGGTCCAGTGGCTATTCGCACTCGCCCCAAAATGGTTCCCTGAGGTTCAGCCCACTCCATTAGGGGTTGTTGCACCAGTGGCTCGCATTTTGGATTAACAGCACTGCACACTTTTTCAGCGGTTATCAATTAACTGGGAAAGGAACACGTCTCCACGTGCCCGATGAGTTATCACCATTTCCTAGCTGAAATTATCTCCAATCGCTTGGTTTGCTCTGCCACTGGCCCATCAAAGCCTCGGAAGCTAAATCAGGTTCGTATACTCATTACTGAGCCATGATTCAACAAATGGCTCCTGATAATTCTTAGCAATCAGCGAAGACGAAAGCGATACTTGGCGTTTGAGGTGAGGAGCGACGTGGAGGGTGGTGTCTCTGTTGCTTGCCACTGTGAAGATGGCACTGCACTCCCGTTGGCTACTAGACTGGATTTCGCAAAGTCTTGGACAATCATTGCTGATGGGGTCTTAGATGACAGTGCTTCCTCACTGAGCTGGTCTCTCGCAGGAGCTGGTGGTTTTGTGCAGCTTGGCTCCTGGTTCTGGGAAATGAGAAGGTATGAAACCAGATTCCAACATGAACTTGATATCTCAACAATCAATTATACCGAATGTGAAGCACAAATGCTTTTATGGAGAGAGTGGGGAAGATATTCGGGTTATGGTTGCAGTTTTTGCCATCGGTCGAAAGCATGATTCGCGTTCTGGACAACAAGTTCGGAGGCCTTAGAGCGACAAACCTATTATCGAGTTCGGCAATGCGAAGCAGAAAAGCGCAGACGAAAAAATCATTGCCTAATAGGCAAACTTGAAATCATTCATAATTACAGCATATGCCATTGAGGGCTTCGATGCAAAGATGTGAAGCACGCTCGTGAGTCGTGATTCCAAAATCGCAGCCCCGATTCTCGCTTAGGACCTGGGCGGTGGCCTGAAAGCCTTAAGCGCAAAGACACAGACTTAGCTTGGCAGGCTCGTTGCTCGTTAGGCTCCAACCCCCACTGTACTGTACTACCCTATCTCATTGTCGACAGTATTTGTTTCAACCACAGAATTGAACAGAGAGATAACGGCCAACTCGGGTGCAGTTACTTTTGGATCGTTTCTCCTTCAGACTGTCTCGTGCTCTAACCTGCTTTAACTCTTGAAATGGATGGCCTCAGCGTAGCTGCCAGCGTCATCTCGCTGCTCCAAATAGCACAATCGGTCGGATTGCTTCTCAAAGATGCGTACCGAAATGTCCGGCATGCAAGGTCACAGATCGAGAATATTTACGACTCTGTTATCAGCCTAGAGACTATAGTGAAGGGTTTGGATGGCTTGGTAGAGAGCCGGGGAATGGAGATGATGAATGTGGCCTTGCTGGAAGATCCCCAAGGGCCACTGAAGCGAGCGCTGTGCGAACTGAAAATCATCAAGAAGAGGTTGGAAGTTCAAGCTCTTGGCGATAGCTTATTTGGGAAGGTGAAGTTGTCGGTCAAGGAATCCGTCAAGCGGTCATTTCATTGGCCGTTCGAGAAAGAGGAAACCCTGATGATTGTGGAGAAGCTCGAGAATTTCAAGTCGAGCTTATTGATGGATGCCACTATAAACACACTGTGAGTACCCAGCCAGATTTCGAGATGGGAGTTTGGCTTTAATGGTTAGGGCTATTCAATTCCAACAAAATGACCTTGTTCGTGACATTAAAAACGATTTGATGTTGGCTCAAACCGAGATTTGGCGGCAGAGAGTGATCGGCTGGTTGTCAAGAGATGTACCGGATCCATCTTTCGAGCACAATATTGCACTAAAGAAACACGAGGGGGCCACAGGTTCGTGGCTCGTCCATGGAGATGACCTGAAGCTTTGGTTGACTGCTCCAAATTCATATCTTTGGATTCACGGAAACGGTAAGTTAGCTATAAATATCAATTAGTCCAAATCTAAATGGTATATAGCTGGAGCTGGAAAGTCCATCCTATGGCAAGTCCCCCTTTGTTCACTTACTCTCGCGGCTATGCCATGCTTAGATCTTAGAACACATTCTGCAAGGGTGATTAACAAAAATAATAGCTCGACCGTGATTTTTCACGTCCAGGAGATGTGCAAAAATGAACCAGGTTGGGCATTTGGCTATTGGTATTTCACCTTCAGGGACTTGGGTTCGCAAAAGGTTGACAATTTTCTACGCTCCTTGATCATAAACCTTTGCAGTCAGCGCCGAGACACACCAGCCATTCTCGCTCGAGAATATACGCAAGCAAATCATGGAAATCTGTCCCCGAGCACAAATTCCTTAATGGACATGCTCAATTCAGTCCTGGATGGCTTCGAAAATGTTTATATTTTAATGGACGCGCTAGATGAATGCCCAAAGCATAGTGCAGATCAGGACCGAGAAAGAGACGAATTACTAGAGCGGATTCGTGAGATTTGTTCTTGGGATAATTCTTGCCTCCATATCCTTACTACTAGCAGGAAGGAAAAGGACATCGAAGAATCTTTGACAGATCTGTCAAGGAATATCACGAATTTCCAAGTTATTACTGTTCACGGAGGCCATGTTGAGCATGATATTAGGACATACATCCAACGTAAACTCGCGGCCCATCAATTCAAAACTTGGCAACCGAAACTGAAAGCAGAAGTGCAAGAAAAATTAGCCACACAGGCAGATGGAATGTAAGTTTGACATTCTTCTGATCAGACACCCAATAGGACCACGCTAAAATTTTAGGTTTCGCTTGGTAGCCCTGCAGCTTCAAGAGTTGCTCAAATCAACTTCTATTGCAAAGATCAAGAGAGCCCTAAACAATCTCCCGAAAACATTGGACGAGTTCTACGACAGGATCTTACGAGATATTCCAGACGATGAGCAACATCGAGCTTCGGTGGCGTTGCAGTGGCTTGCATTCTCCACACGTCCTCTTTCTCTTCCAGAACTTGCAGAGGCAATCATCATCAATGCCCAGCAGCCTCCCTACTTAGACCCTGAGGAGAGATTCATGAATGAATCTCAAATATTTGATTTCCTACCTGCCGGCTTAGTTCGGGCAGCCAAGCCGAAGTCAAAGTCTAAGAGGATAAAGAAAAATACTTTGGGTGAATGGGTCCATGAGGAGGATGAGAACGAGGTTCCACTTGTAGAATTCTCCCACTTCTCAGTCCTCGAATACTTGAAGTCGACACGAATGTCTCTAGACCTCCGAGCTATGTATCACGTCGAGGATATTGCGGCACATAGAATGATTGCCGAATCATGCCTGGGGTATATCCTCCACATGGGTAGGAACGAGAAATCACTCGCCGAGGAAGTCTTACGCTACTTCCATTCAACTAACCCTTATACTTGGAGGACTCAAGCCGACAGCACCACCATGTTTGTTCCACAGCAGGGCGAAGATCACCGTGCCAATTCCAATGGGCTAGATAATGAACGTGTCTGTATGCGACTAGACCACAGCTATGTACTTGCCGCATACGCGAATACGGCTTGGCACTATCATCTTACTCAGTTAGGAGATGTCAGGGAAGGGAACGTGAGAAGATTGGCATTGGAATTTCTCACCCTCTCCAACCCCTCTTGGTTACTGTGGTGCTATTTCTTCTTTGTCGACTACATCCCAGTGAGAAAAGGCCAGGGGGCGAGATTCGAAAGACCGGAATTGTTCTTCCCAAACAGCGTCTTGGACGGAGTCGCTTCAAGGCTTTTTATTCATCCAGTCACGTGGATCTCCTGGCTTGGATTTGCTAGTCTTTTGGAAGAAGCCTTGAAGGGCTATCCAGACATATCCAACTTGGAAGTAACCCCATGTTTGGGGTCTGCCCTGCACGCTGCATCATTTAGGGGACATGTTAAGATAGTGAAGATCCTTCTTGCAGCACTCGCAGACCCTAATCAACGAGGAGGCTATTTTGATACCCCTTTAGAAGCAGCATCTGCTGGTGGCTTCGACGAAATCATAACCATACTTAGAAATGCTGGGTCTCGGAGACTGCGAACTACGTTGATATAATGGGTTCTTGTGCACGTTTTACCAAGCTAGTTTCCTTTCTGTAGGTAGTTTAGATTTCATTTTCTAATATCTATATGATTTAAGTGGCCTTTCACAAAATGTAAAATGTGGATATTCTATCTTCGATTATAATTCATGATTGAATGGTACGTCGCTCTCACTTCTTGGTACACAAACCATCCTTCACCTTCTTATTATCACAACTAGCCCTGGAGAGCTAAGAGAGGCTATGTCAACACTATTGAGAGCTAAAACTCTCCTCCATTCAACATCGTAGGGCACTTACCATTTTATATGAGAAAAAAATGTTATTCCTAAACATAAGCAGATCCTAAGAGAGAGACAACTAATGTGTAGTGTGATATAGTTGTCTTTACTTAGAGGTGGCAAAGATCGCTATGCCATTTCTAGCTTAGCCTGGCTGCGCGTCTCTTCTCACCGAACGCGACCGCTCCATTCGATTTGCTTCTACGACATCAAAAAGCTATTCCATTTCACAAATGCCATTCTTCCTCCGACACTTAATCCGCCGTGTTCCATTCATCCTCCCAGCTCCCACAATCACAACCCATCGACCATTCAGCATGAGTTCAACCACCTATTCATCCTCAAACCCCGAACTAGAACCGTCTACCGACTCAACGACCCCGAAGAAGGCTCTAGCACTCCCCGCAGCATCGCATAACTCTACTACGCAACTCGATATAAGCAACGGCGATGCATCTATCAAGTTGGATCATCTGGGCCCTATGGTCGTGAACGTGGATGGAACGATGAGTCGGATATCGAATTGGGACAAGATGGTGGATATTGAGAAGAAGAACACATTGAGAATTATTGCGAAGCGGAATCGGGAAAGGCTGGACGTTTTGAGGGCGAAGGATGCCGCGAAGCAGGAAGAGAAGTGAAAGGAGTCTGATGTTCAAGAAATGGATTTGGGAAGCTTTGCTGTCGGAGGAACGTTACAAGTAACTCGCCGAATGTTGCTTTGTCTATCTAGAGTTTCATATCTGGACTGAGGGATACATCTGACGAGAAGTCAGGGCTTGTTTCTCAACATTCAGTCGCCCAGCTCGATCACTACACCAGCCTGGGGAAAGACTTCAGTGAAGTGAGAAAGGCCACTGGCTGCTCGTCGGTATTTGAGACAAGGCGCCATCTTCCTGGCTTTAGAGGTCAACATCAACTCAGAATATACCTTCAATTACGGCAATCAAAGTTCTTCCATGTCAACGAACATAAGCGCTCTTTCCGAATAAGTTGTCTGAGTTGTGATACCTACCCACACTCCGTCCACCGTTCATTGGACTGATGGGGCCTCAACAGCGAGGGCTCAGGGGTTGCTGCGTTTACGTACTGAAACCCTTTCAGTTTGGCAGCTTTTGGAAGTCGAACTCCTCGCCCGGAGAAGCTCTGCACTGATGTGAGAAAGCGGTACAGATCAAGAAAGTGTTACCAATGGAAGTAGCTGAGCATTTGAATAGCTTTTTTTCAGAGCTATGGAGTCAACATGCTAGAAGCAGAAAATAGGAGGGTTGGCCTCTTACATTCTGTATCAGTGGGCGGGTTATTCCATGCTTCCCATCAAATTCTGGAGGAATTTTTATATTGGTTTTGCTGCTCTGCCCACTTCTGCCCGAATTGGCCCAGCTTTCTACATTTTGCAGTCACTTCCCAAAACGTCGGAGTTGGTGGTCGGCGACGCGGATAATATTTTCGGCATGCGATGTCCTGAAATGGTTGAGGGCTCGGGTTTTCAGAATTAAGAAGTTAGAGGAATGCAAAGTGCCATGAGAAAATCTGTGGCGGAAGGGGAAGGCAAGTACCAAGTGTTTCTGGTTGCCGATTGGGAGGAAGCCTGTGGAGTACAGTTATTATTCTGCTGCCGAAATTCATAGACGACATAGTACGTCGTCAATCTCCTCCCAATTCTCATTCCCTACACAGGAATTGCACCACAGAACATCATCTGGATCTATGGTGGGCTTTATCTGCAAAATCGAGCACAATTCTCACCCCAGAAGGCACTTTGCAAACCTGTCTCGCACCGACCAGCTCCCTTTTCCTGGCCAGCGAGCAGCCAACAATCTGAGAAATGACTTACCTCGTTCATATATATCCCAGTACCGGGACTCAAATTCCATAGCGTAGAACCAGATAATTGCGTTTCAGCGATGGCCCCTTGCTCAGCTGTTGAATTCAGAGGTGCGAAAGCTACAGCCGTTGCTGCAAAACACCGCGAGAAAGTCTTCGTCCTTTCGGAAAGCTAGGGTGATACACCACTCAAGGGTGCTCTGAAGAGCTGGAGTAGAACGAAAAGCCCTTTTATTCCTTTGTCAATCCCTGACTGAAATTGCAAACCTCAGCCCCGCGCATCGAGATTTGACCCAAGGGTCAAGTAATTGGTCTCTTGGCGCATTTTACCAGACTGCATACCATCATCCCGAGAAAAAAAAAAATTGTTTTGTTTTTCGTGCAAGTTGCTGGGTTTTGCTCTGTACCATCAATCAATAGATAAACGGAGATATGCTTTGTGCAAGTTACCGAGACATCTTTGAAGGGAATCTTGAGCAGTTCTTAGAGGAAGACATTTGTTCCAGGTGCCGCAACTTTGACTCTCGGACTCTCAAGAAAATCAAATCAAATCAAGTGACTGTAGTTTGTGCTATCGGCTGTACACACGATTTATCTGGTACCATAAACTCTATGATATCCAGCTTCCCATCATTACAAGTTCTTGATTGACCGCCAAGTGCAGTGGAGAGAAGGGAGTGGCAACGTCTCAGATACGTATATCCACATTTCCATTTCAATGACTTCAGCATTAGGGAAAAAGCTTGTCTCGAAAATCGAGACTGATGTTAGGCCCCTGAAAGTTCAAATTGCCTGGTTAGTGATATGTGCATTAAGTCGCGGTCCACACCGTCAACCTTAATTGACCAAGCTCTGTGAGCCATTAAAACTAATTTCCTTCAATTCTCTCAAGTTTGGGTATGATTGAAGAGTATCCATATACGATTGGGAAGTTTGTGGGCATTCAAGTCGTACCCCTTCTATTTCATATTGATGATTCTGGCCATTTCTTCGGCTATCCATGGCCGCACCCTGACTACCTCAACGCGTTCCTGACGAAGGCTTCAAACGATAGACCGATGCCGTAGACGACAGACGATGTGCGCTCGGACCAAAGGACGGGAAGCATATCACTCGCGGCATTATGCGCAGCTTCAGATTTCCAGAGCACCAAAGGAACCCCTCGAGATATCTCCCTCTCCCAGCGACGGCAAGTGCCAGCCTCGTGTCTCCACCCCAGTCGCCGATGGGGAACCGTCATGACAATTACACTAGGCTCTCTCATCACCACTTACTGTGCAATCGTCTTCTCCCTCCGCTGGGCTGAAGTAACTCCTTGGCCAAGTTTTAGACGTCCTATTCCGTCCCAGCCACTGCAAGGCTGGGTCTCGGCCTGGAGCCTCGTATGCCACTGCCCAAAAGCTTCCCTTTTGTGACGGCTTCCAGCTAACCGCCATTGTCAGATTCTTCCTGCAAAACGTCTCGTTTACTCAGAATGCTTCGAGAAGTATCAGTGTGCCCGGCTGGAGGTACCAATGGATTGGAACAGCACAACAGATCCTGATACCGTTGCTTTAGCAGTCATCAAGATGCCTGCAAGAGTGCCCGTCACCGACCCCAGGTATGGCGGAGTAATTCTCATCAATCCTGGTACAATAGCTGCTCCTTGCTCGCAAACGTCGATTCTAATTCCTATGTAGGCGGCCCTAGAGCTTCTAGCGTAGACCGACTTCTGGAGCAAGGTTCTCGACTTCAAAAGATTCTCGATTCTGAAAATGATCCGTTTGACAGGGTGAGTCGTGGGGAGCATTGCCCTGTCCATGGTATCTTGCCCATATCTGCAAACCCAATCCTCTACTATTGCGAGTACTACATTCTAACGCTTCCATTACTGCTTTAGTCTACCTTTTCACCGCTTGACCGGTATTACGATATCCTCGGCTTTGACGGCCGTGAGGTCAACAATACAACCCCTCGGTTCGACTGCATACCTGATCCATTTGCTTGTCAGCGGTGGACCTTGGAAACCAATTACAACGATCTCGTGGGCAGCTCAGATCTTGCAACTAAGCATGCTTGGTCAACAGCCGTAACCTTGTCCGGAACATGATCTGGCAAGCCTGGCCCGAAAACTGGGTGATTCATGAACACCACTCCAACAATTGCAGACATCATCCAGATCATAGAGAAACATGGGGAATGGCGAGAGCACCAAATCGATTTGCTCCTTACCAAGGAGACTCATCTTACCGTGTTGCAGAAAAATGAAATACGCATTGCTATGAAGGGGACCAAGGGTGAAGATTTTCTTATCGCTTTGCATTGTTTTTGGGGTGCTCGCTCAGCGAAGTGAAGATATAAATTGCTAAGCGACTCTACCCCTATTCACTATTCTCCGAAGCCAAAAAAAAAAAATTGCAAAACAACAACCCAAGCTTTCGCCTGGGAAGAAGGAACCATTTAATCCTTTCGGGCACCTTTGCAGGCCGGTTTCGTTCTATTAGATTTACGGCTCCCTGTTTTACGTCTCTGGGGTTTGACGTTAGTTTAGCCACTTTGCAGTGGTCGGGTATAGGTAGAATCTACACCCGCGTTTACTTCTACGCTTCTACTGACAGAATTTTCGCTTATTTGACTATATAACACCCTTCTCGCTTCCACAATCTTTTCAATACTGACATCATTCAACTCCTGCGCACAATTTCCCTTCAACCATGCCGTTCCTTGCATTTCGATGTGAGTGCATTTCAGTGAATTGAGATGTCAAATCAGGATCTTAGACATTTTCTCTAAAAGCACTGGGCTTTCTCGTACGGCACTGTCACTGGCTTAACCTTTGCATCGATGCACCCGCATCGCATCAAAAGACTCTCGATAGGATCGCCGACCCACGCACATTTTACAAGGGGCTTTGGACTACAAATGTTGTGGATTCTGATCTGGTCATGAGACAATTTTTCAAAGACTGCCATAAGGCTGGTCCCTCCCGATGTTCATTCTACTTGAAGAATGGCCCGGCCAGCAAGGAAGGGAAGTTGGTCGCCACGCCTCAGCTGCTTAACACTACCCTCCTTCCGGTTGCGAGCTCCGATAGCCATGATCCGGATGTTATCACGTACAGCGATATCATGAAAATGATCAAGGTAACGTTGTACAGTACGATCCCATGAGACTCTTTCCTCAGCTCGCGGACCTCTTGAGTAGCGTGTCGAACGGCGGAACTGGTGCCGACTTTGCAATATACAAAATGAAGGCCAAGAATCTCGTATACCCGGACGAACCATCCGAAGATCTGCACCACATCCGAGAATGTCCTCCGTATTCAGAGACAGCTCTTGACACCGTAACGTCCATCGGCTGCACAGACGCCGAAGACTTGTCTGCGGTGTCCATGGACGAACGAAATCCAAAATCTATTACAATATCCTTCGTCAACAGAGCAAGTGGATGACAGATTACTGGTTTTCGTTTACGCTTCCATGCTGGAGTTGGAAAATGAGACCTTCGTGGAGATACGCTGGTACCTAAATCCCTCCTTCTCTGCTTCCCTCCTTCTCTGCTTCCCTCCTTCTCTGCTTCCCTCCTTCTCGCAAATCTTGTAATTAAGGCTGATTGTTGCCAATCTACAACATCCCATCCTCTTCATCGGCAATACCTTGGATCCGGCAACCCCACTCGAGAAGTGCCTCTCAGTTCTTCCCTCGCCCCAGGCAAACAAACTGCTTGCCTATCCCATCTCTGCTAATCTCTCTGTAGCGCATTCGCCCTCCACCTCTCCGCCAAATTCCCGGATCAGTTATCTTTTCTTCTACCAGATTCTTGTCGGGGCAAGTACCTCCCTGTTGGTCATGTAACAGCCAATATCTCTTCATGCTAATTTCCTGTGTGTGTTGTTCAGCACTGTAGCTATTCTTCTGACGCAGAGTGCACGGATAAGCATGTGCGCTACTATTTCCACATTGGAGAGCTTACACCTCCGGAGACTTTTTGTCCGACTAATGAGCTGCCTTGGGGTATATAGTGAAGATTGCCTACTTGATATCAAGTAATTGGTCTATTCCAAGTTGTCTATAGCCAGGTTTTGCACCAGCAAGGAAGGTTTACGATTCGCTAGCTATCACTTTTCTAGCAGCAGCCAGCTGCTGTGGTACAAGAATGCAAAGTGATACTGTACAGATATCTAGGTTGACCAAAGCACTTCTCATTGTTTCTTTCTTTCCTTGCATTAGTTGAAAAGGTACGGAATAAAAGTAAGAATTAAACTTTTCCACCATCTCTTAAGCATGGTAAAGTTGGAACTGCCCAACGCGGAAGGATCGATGGTTTATGAGAAGTATTTGATTAAGCACAGAGCCAACAAAGAGCAGAGAAGACTCGATAGTATGGTAGCCCTGATGCGGCCGCCTTACTACCCACTCCCCTTTCCTAGCGAGATGTCGGTACTCGCATGTCTCGAATCTCATTGGCTGCGAACTGGTAACACTCCTTTAATCCTACCTAGGAACGCTACGCTAATAGCTTGTCTTAGATCAATATATCATATCTAAATTGTAGCGAGGGGATTGCAAGAGATGTTAGAAGAAAGTGTGTGAGAGAGAGAGAGAGAGTTTGTGATGGTTTGCGTTGCCTTGAGATGCGATATCTTTGGAGTAGAAGAGATGAATTGGATAGGTGGATCGGTGGGGGTTGTTGTATGGTGGAGTGGGAGGGATGGTGTGGGAGCCGGATTTGGGGTTGATTGGGTTGGATAGTGCGCTGAGGGGAATTGAGAGTGAAGGATTAGAATGGATTGGAGTTTGAAGAAGACAGGACGGGGGACGGGAGTGGGGAAGGCGAAATGGGGCAAGGGGCGAGGAATATTTGGGTACATCAATACTTGCAGTTCTCACATCATATCTCAACAGGACTAGCAGTTATTTTCATATCTTCATTTACTTCTTCCCTCCACCACTAAAATCCAACTACTATCCACACCAGCCCAATACCACTACATTCATCTCTAAACTCTCCCACCACACCTCCCCATAAATCAAAATCAAAATGCAGCAAAAAAACAACACACGAATCAATCCATCCCTCGATATCTCAAACCGACCTGTAAAGCGGCGAGCATACAACAAAAGGGCATGCACCAGCACTACCATTCCTATCCAGTATCCACCACGAGATCTCCCTCCACCTCCATCAAAAAGACTGCCTCAAGCACCAAGCGGAGATCTCCACAAAATAGTATCCAGATCGATCAAGATTGAATCTTCACCGGGTCACCCACCCAACGAGAAAGAAAAAGAGCGCCGTTGATAGATGATGGCACAGGCCAATCAATCCAGTAAGGCGCACAAGGAAGCGAAAGCAAAGGTAAGGTGTAGGATGTGCGAATCGAATCGAAAGAATCCTAAATCCAGGTCCAGATCCAGGCTGAAGAAATCGAGGAATGGAGTAGATGTTCATCGTGTCTCGAGGAAATTCTTTGTCGCTTGCTCATGCTGCGTAAGGGAAGTCGTAAACCGTAAATGTCTATCGCTCTAACAGTCCCCTTGCAGGGAGGGAAAGAGAAGATAGACCCGTAATGAAGGAGAGTGATGTTTCGCATCGAACGATTGCGGGGGTATAATTCGCGGAAAATCAAAATTGAGGAATGAGGATGGATGATCGCATCGTAGGGTTCGGGGTAAAAGTGGAGATTGGAATGCGGGTTGCGCCTGGTTGATTTGTCGTCCATTCCTGAGTCAAAAAATCGGGAGAGGAGGAAAGGAGGGTAAACAGGTCGAGGTGGAGGTCAACAACCCGTCATCGCCAATCCGTCATGGAATTCGTGAGTTACAACAGTGCGGCAGCGATCATAACCAGGACGCTTGCGCCGCCGGCGTACATGCCATTCAGACTTGATGCTGCGCCCATGTAGTTGGATGGAAGGGTGTGTGTCGGGCTCGCGGACGCTGACGCTAAGTATGTTGCGCTCGTTGCGGTCATGGAGCTCGTGCAGTTTGCGTAGGTTGAGGTGACAGCGTGAACTTTTGAGACGGTAATGGTCTTCGTCAGCGTCGCGGTCGAGGTGATCGTTGTTGTGGAGGAGGTCGTGTCTGCGATGGCCAGCAGAGGAAGCAAGAGAGCCGTGGCTAGTGATGAGATGCGCATCTTGATGTAGGTGAAGCTGTGTACGAGAATTGAAGGTAGTTTCCACAATGGGAGATAGCAACAGTAATGCGATGCGATTGATATGATCGAGTGAGTCGTAGCGATAGAACGTTTCAGTATTCCTTCTGCGATCAAAGAGATGTCGTGCGTCTTGTTTCGAGGTGACAGGTGCTTGGACTTGCACGATAATGCTGAATCGACGATGTAGTCTCTTAAAGAGCGTGGTGAGTATAGCGTGCTTGCGTTATACTCTAGGTAGTGATGATCAATCTTTCAAAGACGAGAATAGACTTTGCCAACGAAGTCTGGTTGTGCTTGGGAGCGAGTGTTTGGTAGGAGTGAGGAAGGAAGGGCGGAGGGAAGAGGAAGGGTACAGTAAGCGACAGGAAGGATGTTGGGGGGCCTGAGGGTTGAGATTGGGAGCGTGGCGTGCCGGTGGGGGAGATTATTTTGAGGTGGTCTGGGCACAGCGGCAGCGAGGACGAGAGTAAAATAACTCGGCCAGAGGCCAAAGACGCAGCCTGAGTGCCAGCACAGAGGACAAACAGGACAAAGAGATTACGATTGTGAACTGGCGGAGGAGTAGATTATCATTCGAAAGACAAGAGATGAGATGCTGGGTAGTGGTTGGCTCCGTTTGATGTTCGTCGCATCACTACAAAGGCTCTCCTCGTGGCATCACTTACAGTACTTGCGTTCTCTCGAACAAGTACCACCCTTCGCCGAGGTATGCAATCTCGACTCTTCAGCGACTCTTCCAATCCTCCAGGCTATTCTGCTAGCACTCGTCACCCCCAACAACAGCCCGAAATTGGGCCCCAAATTGCACGGTTTCCCGTCATTCCTGTCGCCTTTGCCACCGTGACACTTTAATCTTAAATGTCTGCAGGGATTGTGCAGCCCGCGCATGGGTTGGGTCGCTTGGTCGGTTGACCAGGAAGCAGATGAAACTCCGCTGGTCTCACTGGCTGGCCACCAACAAGGCTGGATTAAGCGGCGGCGGTTCCTGGTCTAGCCGCTGTCTGGACGAGACGCTTGTCCTGTTCCTGGAGATCCGCCAGCTTGGCTGCCGGCTCTGCCCATCATCCCGCGAACCAGAGCCGACGAGGAGAAAAGTTCAAAATGAAGGTTTTGCTAGCCGCGGGCAGCAATCGATGAGTCGGAGGAGTGCGGGGAGTATCGATATACGATAACGACAGCGTCATGTAAGGTGATGTTCTTGACATTTGACTTCTTCGTGAGAGAAGATCATGTTCGTTGGTAATGTGATTGTGGAGGAGGTTTGAGCGACACCGGGCTTTGAAGTTTCAAACTCGTGGTGGCAGCGCCACGTGTGCAAGCATCAGCTTCATCACCACCCCATGCTCTCTTGGAAAACCGAAGAAGCACGACGAAAAGAGCTCATCTGCTGCCGGTGGGAGCTGTCGTGTGCTCAAGCGCGACCACAGGGTTCATCGCGAATCTCGCGTTAAGTGAAAGTTCCAGCCCCCCCCCTGACTCAGATGACATTTCCCTCCCTTCCGTCGAGGCGACTGCCGCGATTCAGGCAAGAGATCAGGGTCACATCAAATCTCCCAACAGCGTTTCACAAGATCTAGCCGATCATTTATCTGAGATGGCAAGCGATAGGCTGAGCTTCCATTTCTGCCTCTGCTTCTGCATCTTCGTCAGTTTCGTGGATAATTATCAAAACCATCAATTCTTCTATTCTAAGCCTTTTCAGCAATTATCCAGTCTCAACCTCCTTTGCCACCACAACAGCCTGAAAATCCAAAACGTCATTGAGCCTATTTATCGGAATTTCAGATTGTCCTTCTTTTCTTTCATCTCATCTCCATCACGTTTCGTCTTTCCGTTTCCCCATCTGTGTTAGAAGTAGAACCACGGGGAGAAACATGCCCATGCCAAGACACGCAAGTCATCTCATCTCCTCAAAAGCTTGTCTTGTTTGTCAAATGTCAGATGTCGACGGAGATCTGGCGAGTGGATCTGGATCGTTTGATGTACAGAGGGTTGCAGGCTCGTCGACCCAGGAAGCGGCTGCACAACCGCGCTCTTAAAACGAGGTATGCTTCAGAGTGTGCTCTAGCCAAGCGGTCGATGGGGAGAGTTCCTCCTTCTTTGGCGTGAATGGTGGATGTTATCTCGGAGATTCGGTGAGGAATTTGAAGGACGCCGTTTGCTGTTTGATTGTTGTGGGGATGTTAGATGGGAAGGAGAGGTTGGAGAAAGGTGATGGTCATGTGACCTGAACGCTAGTAATATTTGCTACAGTATACTTTTGGGGAAAGCTACCATTAGTAGTCTAAGGCAGCAGTTTATGCATTGAAAGAATGTATTTGTGCAGTCAATTGTTTCTGGTTGAGGGAGACATCATGTCACGTGAAAAATGCTTTGTCTGCTCACCTTCGCTTCACCATGTTTACGGCTTGACGACCCTTCGCCCGGGCAACTTCAACATCAACCTCTTGTCTCGTCGAAGGAGTCGATATTTTCAATACCAACCTCTTCCTTTTGTCTCTCGCACCTTTAAATCCCCGAATCAACTTCAGTTACAATCATGGTGCTCAACAGATTACCTGCTGATCTGAAATCCTTGTATTTCCCCACCTCTATGTTAAGTAGTGCACCAAGTGGGTGAATCCAAAACGGAGACCTTACATGTGTGGTTCGTTGTTATTACCACTTCTATAATCTTGCTGCTCCGATTCTGTATTCTCCATCCGATAGCACTAGTAAAGTGAGATCAGTGGACCTCCTTCGCAATCTCACAATCAGGCACGACCCGACTTGGCAAACCTATTGTCAGTACTTATCCGGTTTACTCCAAGACTGCTATTTGTATACAATGCACAACCCCAAAGACTGGCCACCAAGCTCTCTCTTAGCTCTCAGATTGGAAGGTCTCAACGATGCTCTGGGTACAGGATGCGACGACAGGTCACTGAGAGAAAGATGGTTCGAGTCTTTCTGTTTCAGCCAAAGTCTCTATGATGGACAGTGGTTTTGACGTTCCTGGAAACTGCGACTCGATCCCAACTTGTTGACTCTCCTTCCGAATATCTCAACACTCATGCTACCCATTTTCAGCATAGGAAGGACATACGAGCTTAAATTCCTATCTTACAACTTCGCTCGAGCATCCAGGCTTAAAACTTTGAATGTGTCCTCAATGTTCTCATTAAGGCAGCTCCGAAATATTGAAATCACGGTGAGTCAGTAGGTATGGACATCTTCCTGCTCTCAAATCCGTGTTACCCTTCCGCATTCACCTCGCTATTTTAAGGTACCTAGAAAAAAATCACGTGAATTTGTTGCACATCGCTACGATAATTGCCATTTAATGAGGGTGTCGATGTCCACGTCTCACCTTTTCAGCATCTACGAAAGTGAATATCAGCAGATGATTTTGTTGCACATCGCTCTTTTTTTTTTGTCTTGTATGAAGCCCGCCAGCGAACCCTTTTCGGCTCACCTTTAAAATTCTTTCTCCTAAAGCTCAACTTTACAAGAGTCAACCACCTTAATCCTTTTCTATAATTGAAAGAAGGGGGACCGAGGTTTAAAAAAAAAGGGGGGGGGGGACGGAATTGGTTGTGAAGGTGAGCCAGGAGCCAACTTTTGAATGTGTACTGTACCGGAAAGGTTATCTACCTTATAGGGGTCAAACAGAAGATTAATAGGTACACCCGATGATGGTTCGTAATACCCAGATAAGTTGTTTCCATGTAACGGCAACTGTAAATATTGAAAAGGTGAGACGGACGTGGACGTCCTCATGGCATATATCGGAGCGATGTGCAACAAAAACTCGTGACATTCGTCTGTTGATATTCACTCTCGCAAACCTGGAATAATGAAAAGGTGAGACGGACGTGGGCGCCCTCATGGCATATATCGGAGCGATGTGCAACAAAAATTCGTGTGTTGATATTCACTTTCATAAATACTGAAAAAGTGAGACGTGGACATCCTCACCATATCAGACTACCTTAAGGTCAATTATCGGACTCAAGTCGATCACAGAGGTAAATCTCCTCTTATCCAAACCCCAATGGGAAAGATGATGAGGACCCCGACCGCTATGATGACGGTATGAAAGAATTACTACCGCACTTCACTCGCGTCACGTTCTCCCCTGGAGGCGATATCGGATGACGGTTCCTAGCCAGATTCCTCCAGTCCTTCTGTGGTCATACACATTTTGTATTCGTAAATGGTGCGAGAAAGATCTTTCAACTATTTTTGTTCATTTTACCAGAGATGAAACGTGGAGTTTTTTCTTTCGAAAGACTCTCTACAAGGATTGGCACTGGTCGATGCGGACGAGGAGATCCTACGAGTACGACAGCTATGGTATTCTCCTACATTTTCCTAGTAACATACCTGTGCTTCCCCTGGGGTCTCTACTCGAGTTCCGACAGCTCGTCGGCTTGGCTTCACAGCAGCCGTATTAATAAACGCGTTGTTGACGCTGAGGCAAACCGTCACGTCAAGCCTGAGCCCAGTGAATATCACTCCAGAGCTGTAGAAACGCCGCCCGAGGCTCTGGAAGAACTTGCCCTGAGAACATGTTTCCTTAAAATCTATACGACGACGGAGAATCTGTTCGCGAGAAAGCGACGCGGTGAATTAAAGAGGCTAAAGAAAGTATCATTACACTTTCGGAGAGACTTTCAAAGGAGCAGATTTTACAAGATGGTATAGGCCTGTAGGGATACAGTCGAGTTGGATGGCAGTCAAGCTGGGATTCAACTTTTGAGGTACATTAGGGAAATGAGACCAATGTGTTTGGTATTTCACATAAATGCCTATGGAGTAGGTTCTGATTTCATCTAAATGTCAATTCGAGATCATTTAATCTCCAAATACCAAAATCGCCCTGTGCGGAGAGTCGCACTAATCCCTAACACAACGCCTAAAGCTTTTTATGAGGCGTTTATATAATAGAAAGATAGCACGTTAATCTTTTCCGAAGTTTTCATAACAATTAAATTCAGGAAGAAATTGCGAGACTTTTATAAACGTGCAGCCCTTAGGCAGCCCTTGGTCCCAAATCCTCGCTTAGCGAGTTGGACGGATTTCAACGCCTGCCGCATTCCTAAAGGAGCGCTTCTCCTTAAAGTGCTCCACCAACAAATACTCGACCACAAACACCTCCAACATCACCAAATAACATTCAGAACCCAGATCCCTCTTTCGCGAACGTTTTATCTGCTTTTATCCCACCCAACAAAGGTCAACGGCGCTAAGCGTCAACGGCCCTCAAATTGCAATATTTTTGGAGCGCCCCTCCAATCGCCCGATTCACCCTTCCATCCCCTCAGCCTCTACCCCACACTAACCGCAATAACCTTCCCGCCCTCCATCCTCGTCTACTGCGGAGTTTTCCTGTACCAGTAATTCTGCTTCTCCGTTGCCTCTTTGCAGCAGCAGCCACCCGAGCTATGTCGTCTCTTTACTCCTTTCTTCCCCACTGAGCCGAATATCGAGGGGTTTTTATCTTCCAGCTATTTTTGTAAGTAAAACCTTGTGTATGCGGGAAGAAGTGGGGGAATAGAAAGAAATGGAAAGAAGAGGCAAATTAGGAATATGGCTGATGGAAATAGTGTTCATGTGTGGTGGGATTCTTGAGAGTACATCGCCCAGGTTCTCTCAGAGGGCGGATTTCTTTACTTATATTTGTTTTCTTTGCTTAGTTATTTTGGTGAGTTACTTCATTTCATATTTCGTGAACCTCGTACCATTTCCTTTCAGGCGTCCTCAAGATGAGGAGTCCTGCCTCCTTTCGTGCTCCTGCATTTTGCGTAAGGTACTGCATAAAGACACCCCCAATCACCCGATCAGGATGAACTTGAACTTTCCAACCTTTCAAATACTGGCAACTATCTTATTTCAATACAAAATTGAGTCAAGGAATCATCTAACAACACCAGCTCTCAAACGCCTTCATCACCGGCGGCGAACGCTTCGCCTCCATCCTCGCCCTCTCCCTCTTAAAAACTGTCACAATCGACAACTAGAACGTCCGGAGTATCTTCACGTTACCAGCCGGATACCTCCCCTACCTCCATCTCCTCATAATCCTGGCGTTCTGCAGAAGCCTCGATTTCATCATCTCACTAACCGGACTGTTCGCCGCTCACTTCTACAACTTCCTCATAGGACTGTATCCGAAGCTAGGTGGTCCGAGTTACAGTTTAATACCGACGCCGGAGTTATTGAAGAAGATGTTTGGGACGAGAGGTGAGGTGCAGAAAGTTCATGGGACGGGCTTTGCGAGTGCGTCGACTGTGAGCGAGCGGTCTGAGTCTGCCTGGTCAATTTGATGGGGAAGGTGGGGACGGCGTCAAAGGCTGGGTGGGGATACGGAGTCGGGGGTGATGCAGCAGAGGGGACTGAGTCGGGGGATCATTGTGGCATTGGTGTTGGGCTTTTTGCTGGTTGCTTGTGGACTTGATGTTTTGTTTATGATGCGTAGGGATCCGGAGGGGTGGTCGACGACGTTGAAGGAGATAGTGCTTGGTGGTGATATGGGTGTCACGATGAGTGGTGGGCCTTGGAATAAACCGGAGCAAGGTTGAGGTGAGGCTACATGATATCGTCGAGGAAAATGGGAGATCAATACAGCATACTTTCCTCGGGATTACATTATAGTATGTTGATAAGAGAGTGCGAATGTCGTTTACTGCTGAGCGGCAAATGAGTTTTCAAATCTCAACATACAAGGTCTGAAACAATTGTGGAAACAAGTCCGATATCTTAAAAGGTGAATTTACTTTCAGAAAGAAGCGAGTACGCCTTTTCTCACTTGAACCACAACCGTAGAATTTTTGCCGGCCACAAAAAGGCCTATCAATTAATATTTAGCTTACTAATCTTTTACAAATACCCTAGTATCGGAACGAGCCCTTTCTGCCAGGTCTTACAGACCTTGATTCAGCTGCTGGAGCCGAATACCGTCACGTGATAATTTGATATCCACCTCGACGCTCCAGGTCTTCTCATAGTTTAAAGCTTCTAACTAACCATATTTTACGTAAGAAGGTCATTTCTCCGAGCGCTGTGGCCGCAAAAAGTAACAAGATATCCAATTTCAGACTTCACTTTGGTCACGTGTAGTCGTGATTTAGCGTGTTTTACCCCGCAACATCCAGCCCCTCTCAACTATCAAACTCTCAAACAAATCAACCTAGCACCCTCAACAACGAATTACTCACCTCAGTCTTTAAACTCTTGAAAACCAACCAACAAGATGTCCACCCGCCTTCCCCTCCACGAATTCAAAATAACCAACAGCGACTGGCCCGTCGGCCCTCCTTCACCAGATACACCCATCACCAACCCGCTCTCTCTCCTCCACTGTCGCTATCCCCTAGGCGCCTACCTCTCGAACCCAAACTTCGCCCTGATTTACTCACGCAAGAATCCCTACGATGTGTACACCGAACCCCTCTACGCAATGCTCACCGCCGGCTCCTCTGCGCCTCTGGAGCGTCCAAAGAAGAAAGATGCACAGACCTTCTGGATGAAAACTTATAGCGAGAATGTCGGTCTGTTGGAGAAGTTAGAGGAGGGTGGAGTGTTGAAGAGGACGGGGCAAGAGCATAAGCAGGGCTTTGTGACTTTGGTTGCGGTGGAGACGGTGCTAGTCGATGGGCAGTGGGCTGAGGTGTGCCATAATACGGGGTGTGGGAAGAGGGAGCAGTTGGAGATGGCGGAGACGAGGATGAAGAGGTGTGCTAGGTGTAGGGATGTGTGGTATTGTGGGAAGGAGTGTCAGGAGGCGGGTTGGGGGGAGCATAAGAAAAGGTGTAAGGTGCTTAAGGGGGCTGCTGAGAAGCGGGCTGCGGTTGGAGAGGATGCGAGTTGAGATTTGGGGAGTTGATTGATAGTTTCTGAGCGACTTTATTGGGGATGCTTTATGCTTTGGCGTACTATCCGATACCACTGCTTTACACATACCACTAGGTGAAGCCTTTCCCAAACGCTCTTCTCTCTTCACCTCTGATCTTTCTCCATCATCGTCTCTGGCCATCCTCCCCTCTCTTCATCTTTCTTGAACGGAAAAAAGGACAGAGGAAAGGAGAGTAACGGATTGGCATTGCCAGGCTTGATCTTTAATTAATAAGGCTTTGGACAAACCAAACATTCCAAGATTGGAAGATATTGGACTTGTCCCCACAGTGCACTTACCTTTAAATACAGGAAATGCAAGAACCCTCATATGAGGCTGATATGAGCCCATATCCACCTTGAGAAGGGGCAAGAGTTCTACTCAAGGCACTAACGTGGGTGCAAAAACTTCCAGCTCTACTTTTCCAGCTACCCAATATCGACTGGTGGAAGGGACGGTGTCATTGAAGACACAAATAAGCAGAACTCCTTAAAATCTTGAAGAAAGGGGAAAGTGTTTGGTCACTGAAGGCTAGCTAAAAGAGGAGACTGGAGCTATGAGAAGCAGATTAAGATCATTCGGGATACACCGAGGTAGTAAGACCTCTGAGATGGAATCGACCTTCACTCAACTATCATCTCCAATGGACCTAGGCAACTCTTCCACACCAGTATCTTGAAAACAAATGCACGTGACATATATTTTGCCAAAGAAGGATCTCTTCATAAGCCCTATATGACTCTCTATCTTCCACGGAGTCACCACTTCCACTCGCGGATTCGCGGCTTCGCTGCCCGTTTGTTATCTGCTTCAGGATATCTGAAACTATGAAGAATTTGGTTCATTTGGAGGTCACACATGCTTTTCTTGGGGACCAGAATTTACCAGTATCTGGAAAACAAGACTTTAAAGTCTTACTAAACTCAGTATGCGCTAAGCATATGAAATATACCTTGTCTGGTGTTAGATTTGTCTTGTAATTAAGGCACGATTGATTCTCACTCAGCTTCCACGCAACCTCTCCCTCTCTACCGTCCAGCCGGCAACTCCACAATGCGTTTCTGCCCTTGAACAGCAGTACCTCCAATTTCCACAGCATGTGTTCCCTGGGCCTCTTGTTTATATACAGCACCATAAGGTTTTTGGTGGTCACCAGCCATTTCAGCTACCTGGGTGTTTACAGGATCGACAGTGGAGTTTTGTTGGTGAGCTCTCTTTTTCCGCAACCAAAGGAAGACTCCTATTCCGATAACGGCAGATATACCAATGACTGCTGCAGCTACCGCAATCCCAGCTATCGCTCCTGTTGACAAAGAACGTGTACTTGAATTCGGGGAGATGGTTTGCATACTATCTCCAGCAGTTGGAGAAGAGGTTGAAGTGGCTCCTGTCGCCATGGCAGAAGTGCCCTGTTAAGTGTCAGGATCGATTCTGAAAAGTAAGTGTAAGACCTACGGATGACGCGGTTTTTGAAGCCTTGGGTGGCTCGTTAGTTGAGCTTCCCGAGCCCAAAGATGCAACTGCAGTCGGGATTACGGCATCTGACGCGGAAGCTGTTGCGACCCCTCCCACGGTAGAGAACGCAACATCATTGACCTTACCCACAGAACTAAAACTCCACAACTGTCCCGAGTGACCCCCAATCTCGAAAAACGGCTGCAAGGTATCGCTATACGTATCAAGCTGTACTGTGCTCCCTGCACCTGCACTCTCCACAGTCCAAAATGGGGTATCGGATGCAAAGCTCCATTGTTGACCTTTGGCGGCAATATCTGCTGCTTGTAATGAAGGCATGTAGACTGACTTTGAGAGGATCACGTCCAGCTGGAGAGAAGCACCACCAGCTTTATTGCGTATATAATAAACGCCGTTGGACGGAAATATTTGCCAGTACGCGGACGGTGAGGTGTCGGAAGTCATCTGAAGGAGGCCACCTGAGGGGTTGATTGCGGATAGATACGTACCCGCACCGGTGTAGTTGTTGTACATGAGGGCCCAATCATTGGGAGCTGGGAAATATGAAACTGCCATTGGCGTTGTTACAGATTAGACTGATGTAACTAAGGTCCTGAGCGAGCAACTTGAATACACAGAAAAGTTCAGAAGAAGTGGAGCTGGTCGCGGATGGTTTGTTATGAACTTTTGGAGGTTCCCTAATTCGACTCATTTTAAGTCGACTCGGCTAACCCGATTCAGTAATCTTTCGGGGGCCAAACGCCTCGCAAAACGCTCTCACGCTTCAATTTCGCACCCGAATTTTCACACGAAATTAGGGTTAGTGGTTAGGTGTTAGGGTTAGTTATGGTTAGGGTTATTGGGATATGATAGAAAAATCCAATTCTGAGGAGGCAGGCTAAATCCAGCTTAGTGTCGGTGTCTCGGTCAAATTCTACTGGGTGAAAAGGTGAGTCGACGACTCGACTTTTAAAGTGAGTCGACTTAGGGAACCTCAACTTTTGGGGTTTGTCTCTTGTCTTTCATCCACTTGCTTGGCACTCAAAGTAATGGTCCAATGACAGAAGATTGATTAAGCCACATCAAAAGTGAGTTTTTCTCGATGTGGTCACGATGTCCAGTGGCTTGATGGAACGCGGCTGGCCATTCAGCTGCCAAGACCCACCTTCGAAAAAGCAATTTGAACTGCAACCTTACGAGAGGTCATGTGATGAAATCTTGTCGTCAACTGAAGTGTTCCAGATCTTCTTCTGTTGATTGAATGCAGACATCGGTCTCAAGTGGGCTACTCCGAACCTTGAAAGAAAGCAACGCTGTGGCTTCAATTTGGGAATTGAAAAGCCTAAGCCAGCACAAACACTTCTCCTTCTACACTGGAGCCTAAAGTCGAAGAAAAAGCCTCGCCATTCATCATGCCCTCGAAATAACACTCGCCAACGAAGTGGTACTCCTTCAAGCCTACACTCTCGTGACCTTCATCAACTGAAGTCACAATCTTGGGTCGAAGGAGGTACGGAACGCTGCCGCCAAAGAGAAGGACAACCAAGTCTCCCATTCGAGTCCCTGATGGACAAAGACCAGTTCCTCCCTCCCTCGTGGTGAACATGCAATTCTCCAAGCAAGGCAGCCAAGTGGGGCTACCAAAAGTAGGCACTTTATGCCAGTGAGAGGCATAGTGACCGGTCCATTCGATTGACTTTTGACCCTGGCCTGCCATGTCGATGGATTCGACCACTGATCTACGAATATTGAATGAGTTCCAAGTACCGATGCTACCGCTAGGATCGAAAAGCCGTATGAAGGCCTCACGCATTGAATGGCTAGTGGTGGGAGGTTTTTGATAGAACGGATAAGGTGCCATGGAGCTGATGGTGCCCACACGGACGCCTTTCAAACCGAGGAGGTCAGGTCCTCCAATAGCCGTACTTTTCAGTAAGTCGTGGTCTATGGCTTGTTGATCAGCGGCGCGATACTCGCACTGGTCATGGAGTGCTAGGGTGCCATGCATCCACTCGCTGAAGCCTTCGTGCCACAGCATCCATGATGGCCGTTGGGACAGATCAAAACCAGTGCCCAAATCGTGGAGTCCCATAATATTGACCCAAGCTCGCCCGCAGAGCGTATGGACCGCAGAGAGGATCCGCAACGAGTTGTGGTGCAGTATCCACCATCGAGTGAAGTCTGCATACACTTGAAGAATACTCTTCTCGTAGTTTGGCCTCACTTCTTGCGGCAGAGATTCCATGTCATGTGTCTCGTTGCCAAATACCATCATGGCGAATATCTTATCCCGGGGGTCCGTCGCCTTCATGCTGTGTCCTGCGATGAGAATAGTAAGAATATCTAGCCTTGGTGCACGATTACAACTCAGGTCAGTCCCGTTTCTTCTGACGGTGAAAAGAGCATCCCATAGCCATGACAGCACGTTCCGGTTCAATATACCGTTTTTCTTGAAGCAAAGGTTGGCTTGGAGAATTGCTTGCCATTGATACTCGTCGGAACCACAGAAGACCCGTACATGAGCGGCATTCCAAACCTCTTGGAGCACCCACACCCGTTGAAACCATGGCCGTTGGAATATGCGATCGTTGCTAAGGTCATATGTCCAGTTTTGAGCAGCACTGCATATGATTTTATGCGCGAGATGTATATTTGGGGGCAACTTGCAATCCTTCCTCCGCCCAGCCAGCTCTTTTGGATCAGATCCGCCCAATATTTGTTCGTAGTTGTCAGATATTGAACCTATGACTTGCCAGTCTTTGTGTAGGTCATGATCACTTTCACCGAGCCAAACGCAGACCAAGTCTGCCTTTGCGAAAATGTCCCCCATCAGCGCGACTTGGAGAGTACGCTCTCTCATGTCTGTCTGGTTAATGCAAAGAAGGTCAATCCATAGCATTCTTGACACATTCGGCGACCTGAAATGCTGTAGAGCGGTGAACAAATTTTTGTTCACAAACATTTCGCTAGGTTGCGTGTGGTCTGGCCCTGTCAAGACCACCTTTTGGGGATCCTCCGCATCACCCCAGCAATAGGACAGAGCCTCATATCTGAGTCGATCGTCACCTAAGGTCGTATAGCGAAGCACCATGCGGATCAGGCTATCATGGTCATCCGGCAGGACCTCAACGAGCCGAATCTCGCTGACGTCTTGTTTCAACGGTCGGTAGGCACTGAAGTCCTCCTTATCAATCAACCAGACTGCCCCAGGTGGTGCCTCGGCTGCAGGAGCAGCCCACAGCTGGATTTTTGCACTCTGCACAAAGTTGGTCCATGCAGTAAAATGGGCCATAGGGATGATCTGAACAGTGTCTCCGGTCTAGATATCGAATCAGTACGAAATTTCCTGCCTTTCTAAGGATAAGCTTGAGAGCCGAAGAGATAAGCTTACCTGGATAGCCGCAAGCCATTCCAGGAGTCCAGCATCGCCACCTTCAGAGTCCCAGCGGTTGACGTGGGTCTTGAACTCGAAGCTTGCGTGCACGTTGGCCTGGATATGTCGTCGAGGCACACGGTCACGGCCCGATGATGTTAAGACGCGTGCGTCGAACCATGTGTTCGAATGGTCGTAGGTGCCTTTGAGGTGTAGCGTGCCGCTGAATCCTTGATCGTGTGAGACGGTCGTGAACACAATCCGCTTCACGCTTACTCGTGGGCTGGAATTGTTACTGGCCAGACTGCCGATTTGCAACGACACGTATGGCTGCTCAGGGCAGTGTTGAGATGTGGTTTTGAACACATGATTCTCAGCCGAGAAACAGGTCCAACTCGGGTCAGTGGGAGTGTTTGAACTGGCAGCCATTCGATCATAGCGGTGTTGAGATGACAATGTACTGGCGATAGCTGAAAATGCACTATAAGCAATGGGTTCGTACGTACTTATTTTTCTCTTATTCTTGTTCCTGGTACCTGTATTAACGATCCAATGATGGTGCAAGAATCCCTGCCGTCTGAGCTGCAGGTCGTTATCTCATGTCATGCGGTCAGGGAGAACAAAACTAACACAAAAAAATTAGAGTCTCGATGTGCTTCTCATGTTTTTATAGGAGAGAAATTTTGATCGAGCAGTTCTCGCGCCCTAGGACAGGGCTGCTCCTAGAGTAGCGTGTTATACAACGACCTTGCCGGCCTCGAACTGGCTACACAGTAACCCCTCCACCTCACCCCCCAGCCACCCTTGAATAACCGAGGAACGCACATAATAACAGGCTTCTTGAGTTGAGGCCAGTTTCCCGGTTGCTGTGACATCAAATTCCCTTCGCTTACAAAGCTTCTCCAGTAACCCACCGACCTTAAACATATCCACATAGGGTTGCAATTTGTAGATGAAGCATCCTCGCAAATGATAATTTCAATTGACACGACTGGAGTACGCTTTGTCTTCGAGGCAACCTTGTTTCCTGCGAGAAAATACTTCTTACTCTCGAAGATTTAAAATAGCCATCAATTAATCGCAACTCCCGAGTTTGGGACTCTAGCAGTGAATTATCTCCAATAGAAAGTCTCAAGGAAGCAAACTCTAATCAGCTCAATAGCCGTAGGCAGTTCGGCTTATAAATTGAACTCCTACGCCCTTGAGAATCTGAGTGACTACATATTCCGGCTCAGCATGCCGAGCGATAAGTGCTTTGACTGTGAAATCAAAGCCCTCTTGTTGGCTCATGTGACACATCCTTTTGATATCATTAGGATTTCGAGTAAAACTATTTTCTTCTTTTAGTATATACAACAATTATACACAATTTCTAGAAGATGACTAATGTTTGGATTCATGCACCTAACCAGGCTTTTTAAATATAAGTTCGTCATCTAAGCATTCTTGCTGGCGGTCGCGTTTATTGATGGAAAACCTTCTACCTAGTTTGAACGCACGTGAACCATATAACACTTCTCAATCCTACTTGACGTGAAGCTGCTCACACTTAGGCTGTCATTTCTCTTCGGTACATTAAGTTGCTGAAGGAGATAACTTGCTGCTAACTTTTCCTTAAATTATAGTTGTTCGGAGTGTGGTGAGCAAAGTATGGATCCCAAATACCCGTGATATAGTAAATTAGAGTAGGCAATGGTGAAAGAAATCTTTCAGAGGCGAAAACAAAACCGCTTTACCTTTTCGATCTATATTGGAACGAAATTGCCGGCAATTAGCCGATTTGCTCCAAATATTTCGCTTTCTCGTTTGTTTCTACAAAGTTCAGAACCAATTACCTGCAAAGCTTTCAAGTCAGATCGACCTGATAGCCATAACGGAAACCACAGAACGATTCATGAACAACCTCTGACCGTACATCACAAAGATGCAACTTAAGTCTAATCTGCTCATGGCTGGCCTGGCAGTCCTTGGCTTTGTTATCGCCGTCACTGGCTCTCCCTTGTGTACGCCTTCGGGCAATGGAAACACTTGCATGTACGTCTGTCCAACTTTCCTCGCTCCCTTTATCCTCAATTCTCAAATAATTCAATGTAGAAACATGCTGACAACCTCCCCAGTCTCACCTACCAAACCAATACCGGCGGCTTCACCAACCCCAATTATGGCGTTGTCACCATCTACTCACCATCCTGCATTGCATGGGGCGAAGAAACTCTCACCACAAATGACGCAACCTATATCTTGGCTGTCGGACTGAGCTTCAAAAACCCTGTTCTCTTCGTACCGATCTACAACCCTGATTACGGATACGCCACCCCGAAGTGGGAGTATGCAGGCAAGGTATACGGCTATCAGAATTGTGACTGTTATGCGGATCCGGAAGGTATTGGATATGATTGCGTTTGCACTTTTGGTTGTATTCCATTTGAACTTGAGAGCAAGCTTGCGATGGAGGTGAATGAGACTGTATTGGGAGGTTTCGGCGAGTAGGAGCATACTGCAGCTGCATGTTCCTAGCATTTGCGTTTTCTGGGACCTGCAATTCTTTTGGAGCCTGAATTTTGGAAGGAAGGGAGAATAGTTGCGAATCGACATATAAGTCTCACAAAATCACAGATGATGACACCATGTCAAAATTTCAATGCTTGCGTGCCAGTTCCGGTGATATCAAGAGTGATTCATACACTTTTACTCCTAGTTAGTCAAAATAGTAGATCAATAGGTTGATGGGCCTCAAAAAGCAACATAGAAGGATGACACAGTTTTACAGCCAACTCCGCCTCAAGGTCGCCCCGTTTTCAGAAGAGGTGATGCCGCGACCTGAAGTTCAAAGCCAGCAATCGATCCATCTTTCCCTTTCAATTCCTTGAATATGATCTCGAAATTCCCCAGCTCAGTTGCGTAGCGTTGGAAGCTTCCAGTAATGCATTAAACTCTACCCGGTTTAACTTTGGACTTCTGTATCGCTTCAAGAATCTGCATGAACCCGCCAGAGCTGGCCGAAACCTCTTTGGGAAGCAGTCCGTTGGGCCTGAGAAGCAGGAACATAAAGGGAGCGCCGTGCGTAGCGAAATATGCCATGATTAAGGTGGTTTGGGTGGTGGAGGCCTATTTCTTACGTGTATATAACAGCCAGTCGACGGTTGTGCTTGTTTCGATAGGTACTGGGAATAGTGAGCACAGAGAAGAAGAGGTTTTGTAATATGACCTTCAAAATGCTTCCTGAGATGTTGAAGCTCATTTACAGATCTGATTCAATGCAAATATTAGCATATAAATTTATGAATGTTTTATTTAGTTGACCGGTCAAAGTCTCGAGAGCGAATTTACTTTACTTTGTCGTCTCAAGCGAGCGCAATAATTTACGCTCCACATGAATATAAATATTTAGAAAACGAAGAGCAACCGAACTTCTGGGATACCCATACCTTGAAAAATCAACACCCGCCGTCGCAACTGATCAACTACGATCTCAATGGATCAACAACGCCCTCTCTTCAAGGTCAAAGACCTTGTTGCCAAGCAAGGTCAACAACAAATCTCAAATCAAGATCAACAACCCCCTGAGCAGGGCAAGAAACCGATCACCAAGAGGAAGAGCGTTAACGCAAGATCCCAACCCAAGCCGGTCAGCAAAATGTCTTATTCCAGAGCAAATTCCTCCACGAGAGCCGTGATCGTCAACGACAAGACCTTTGCTTCTGGAACATTCAAGGAAGTATGGGAGGGAGTGTATACCGACGGACCACGCAAGAGTGAACCCTGCGCTGTTAAAGCGTTCAAGACCGGCTCAGTCTTTGAGGAGCACTACATTCAAGAAAAATTGAGCATTTTAGAGCGCACGCAACGAATCATCGACGATTTTGCCGCTGCAAAGGTGATTGAAAATGGACGAATCTTCCTCCACACTCCAGAGATCTGGACATTCGATGACACCAAGGAGAAATGACTCACCGAACCCATGATCGAGATTTTCGAGAAGTTTAATAGCAACACGGGCTGGGCACCAGTGACGGGCACAGCGTGGGTTCGAGGCAATGCAAGCGCTCAGTCACTTCTCTTACCACGATTCCAACCTGCAATTTCTGCTGTGGTAGTTGAACTCGACAATTTTATTTTTGGTCCCAAGATCGGTTAGTACGCCTGGCCGCTTCTACTCGGGCGCTAATCACCTCGGCTCACCCTATTTGCCTTAGTCAACCATCGTCATTTCTTCAAAGCACTTTCCATCTTTAAACATCTGACATGCTATACACTACACGCTACACGCTACACGCTACACGCCTTCCAAATTTGACAATGTCGTCTTCTTCTACTCACTCTAATTCCGGCTCCTCCTCGCACTCCGACTCCTCACACTCCGACACCCCCCTGCAGCTCGGAAGCATCATCGAAGAGCACCCCAAAGGCACTCTCCCATACTCCGCAGACGCTCTACTACCACACGAAGATACTCTCCTACACCTCGCAGATACTCCCTCCCCCTTGCTACACGAAGCCACTCGGTCCAAGATGCCACCCCGTAATCGCTCCGGAGGGCGCGACGTTCATATCTTCGATACAGGCGATCGAAGCACTTCAATTGGTGGCCTGATTCTTACAGAAGGGATTACAAATGCCAACTTATACACTATGATAGAGATTTTCGTCCTCTTTAACGGCGAATATGTTCTACGGAATGAAAGCGGTATCACGATAAAGAAGGATAGCTCTCCACTTCCGCCGGGAAACTATTATATTGATTCTCTACGTATGCCCTTACCAAATAGCTTTTTCCTCAAACTAACTTGTTCACATATCCTATTCAGATCAATAACGAGACGCCATTAATTCGTATGATCTCTTTGCAAACTGGTAGTCGTGTCCAAGCCTTTACCGACGCTGTCCGTTCGCGAGATGGGCGATGTGTTATAACAGGAACAATAGCAACAATGGCTGATTTCAATCTTTGGACTGGTTTCGAAGCTGCACATATCTTTCCGCTGGCTTTTGAGGGAATTTGGGAAGACTATAATTTCGGTCGTTGGATTAAAAGTCCTCTAAATGAAGAGAAAAGCAAAGGAGGAAAAATCAATTCTAGCCAGAATGGGCTATTGCTTCGTTCCGACATATACCAGCTCTTTGATATGTATTTTATCTCAATAAACCCAGATGTATGTATATACACCTTACGTTTATGATACAGTTGCTAATAATTATAGTAGGACAATTACAAGATTGTATGCTTCGGTCGTGATGGGGCGGGCATTGCTGGAAAATACTTTGATCAAAGACCTCTTGATGATCCCCAAAGACCAGCTGATCAGCTCCTCCGTTGGCACTTCCGGCAAGCGGTTTTGACAAACATGAAGGGTGCTGGGGAGCCAGTATTCGAGCATGATTTCCCACCTGGCTCTGATATAGTTGGTAATATACTTGAGGGTCCACAGGCTGCTCAGAGGATGGAATTTGAGCTGTTTAGTCGTCTGGCTACTCAATTTGATTTGACTAAGTAGAGGCCGTATAATAGAAGTGTATTAATTCGAGGAAGTCGTCCTGACTTCTTGTATAACAAGGCAATCTATGTCCATTTCTACCTTGTATAAAAACATGCCTTGTAACTATAGCTGGGTCAAAGGGGGTCAAAACAGGCAACTAGGGAGCCAAAACAGAACCCCTACTTGGATGCTCAGGCTGACTTAGGCTATACTCAGGCCATATTCAGGAATGCTCACTGTCAGCTCAGGTAAAAGCGGCCGCTGCTCACTTCTAAAGACTAAAACAGAACAAGCGAAAAAAAAAGTTGAGTCTGACTTATCTGGGATATTCAGGGTGGCTCATATCGTGACGGATAGTAAGTCCGTTCAATTCAGTTGATTCACTTTTGCTAACCTTAAGCGTGTCCAGCGTCCTAACCGACCCAGTCATTATGTCGCAAGGAAAAAAACTGCGGTCCTGCAGATCTAGGTCCTGACGGTATCAATGCTTTCTTCCATCAACATCGTTGCGGAAGATTCTGCAAGAGACAGTGGTTGAAGCCGAGGGCCGTGAAGGAATCTTGCTATCCTGTGCGTCAGGGTACGACTATGGTGGTGCTTCCAACACGACAGAGCCGCATGCCTCTGACTTCAATTCGACAGTAGTGGTGACAAGAAGGTCAGTGGCTGGGAAACCTGAGAGGAGACTGCTGTGATACGATGAATAACCGCAGATGGAAATGGAGAGAGCAGATTTCAGAAATGAGGCAGACTCTGCTTCCTATTGACGCAATGACGTTTGTTTATAGTGAGTGTTTGTATGAAATAGAGCAGGCGCAACTGAGGTTGTTAAGCGAGCCCCTTTTCGGTTCCTCGCAGGCAGGCACGGAACAAAAATATGTGCTTATTTTTATGACTCCGAATTCATTCACTAGCCAAACCCTCAAATCCTTTCATGCCCCCCCTGAATTGAACTTATGCAAATACTTCTCAACTATGAAAGTCTCTCACTTTTGAAAGCTATCGAATTGAAGCCTCATTTTCAGCTTCCTCAGAATACTTGGTATCCAGATCACACTCGGGTAATATGAGAACCAATCTCCCATCTCTCCACATGAGTCGACGCCTCATGCAATTATTTGACGCTGGATATCCTTGGGATTGTTAGGAGGCCAGATTTATTACGGTGTAGAGATGTAATACTGGTTCCTCGCTTCCATGCGCTCCATACTTTGCCTAGTTTGAACACAAAAGTAGGTTCAGACCGACCCCAGCTCAATTCCAACACTTTGATGACCGAAAGAGCCAACTTTTGGTTTGGTATAACAGGTTGTCTTCGAATGGCCTATTTCAGAACGCTTCAACAACCCAGCCATCTTGTACGAAGGACGAAGGACGGTAGGATAACTACTGTTCGGAGAAATATGCCAAGATATTGTTAGATTTTACAGATGTCTGCTGCCTAAATAACTTTATATCGACAAGCTTGCCAGTCGAAACTGGAGGAGTTTGCTAGACACGCTCTCAGATCGTTGGGTTTGGGGATAATGAGACAGAAACAGGGACAAGCAACCGATGAGTAGCTTACACAATTTCTCTGGCCCAGCTCATAATATGCGACATCTACGTGCACTTACTTCCATCTCGACGAGAGACATCTATGAGCATCCTGTGAAATATTTCATTCATTATTGACTACCAGCCGTCTCAGGCCCATCAGGCCAATCCATACAGCCTCCTCGGTCCTGATTGTTCTACTCCCTTGTCCAGGGCAAACATTGACCCACTTATCAAATACATCTTTGGCTTCGACAACGCCCAGCTTTTGCAGTTCCTCGTCATTCTTGACAGCAACTTCAAGTCCAGCAACACCTCCAAACACAATAAGCAAATGCTTGAACTTCTCGGGCATTCGTCCCTCCGAATATATAGTCTCTAGTGATGCACCACGTTCGGACGTGCCAATCGTAATATCGTATCCACCTTCGTATGCACATTCCGTGAAAACGTCACTCAAACTTCCTGCTTTCCTTACATTGAATCCCCAATAGTAACCACTATCTTCCCTGGGTTCGTCAGGACCAACTGGATCGGCTGGAATTACCTCTTTATTGCCATCCTTATTCGCTTCTTCTGCACCTGGTCTGAACTTCAACGTCACTCTCGTATTCTCTGGAATCTGTTCTTCAATCGTAACTGGTATCCTCAGTCCCGCCTCCACAAATGTGCCATGTTCATCTGCTCCTGGTAACGTAACACCTTCCCGATATGGACACCACTCATCAGGTTTCAAATGGTGCGGTAGATCTAAACTCGGTAATGTGCCCGCCGTTCGTAGGTTCGCGTGCATAGGGAAAAGTAGTCTTCGCAGATGTGGAGGAGTTTCGAGGTAGCTGAGGAGGTGGATGAGGAAGTGATCTGGGTCGGAGCTGCCTGTGTATTCATCTTGAGAGGGGTCCGTTTGGTGGGCTTGAGAATGGGTGCGTTTGTGATGTTTCTTGGGCGCATGGCCGTCGGAGAAGACTACGATTTCATCCACGCAGAAGACAGAGAGGGCGCGTGCTATGTGGCCGCAGAGTGAAGTTCGCAGTTCATGGGATTGTGCACTACACATGATGAGCATAGCCATGTATTTGTGATAGAAACTATACTAACTTGGCAATTATACTGCCAGGCAGAGCTACGCTCACTGTCCAATCTCTTCCTTTCGTAGGTTTGAAAACCGCTGTTGGCTTCGTGGTGTCGAGCTCTGCGGGGTTGTTCGAGGACGTGCCATTGGAGACTGCTTTGGCTTCGGATTGGCGTTTCCGCTTCTATATTGCATCAGTAGTGTTCTCAAATGCTTTGAATTTCACGAAAGCCTACTTTTGCGTTGGTCTCTCCTCTGCCCATTGTTCTGAAATTTATGTGCAATGTTTTGAGTTCTCCTTAGGCGGTGAGAAAGAAATCGGATTCTGCCGGCGGGCAGGCACCAAGCTGTCGGCGATAAGAAAGACCAGATGTCAATATCGACGCCGCTCACCAAACCTCCCTCGGCTTCTAACAGCTTCAATCCGCAACAGAATCTACGATGTCTCCCACTGTCAACATCGGCTCGTCTGCAGAGTTTAGCAAGCTGCTCAGCTCGTCCTCAGTCGTCATCACAGATTTTTACGCAGACTGGTGTGGACCTTGCAAGGCCGTTGCTCCTACATACGAATCACTATCCACGAAATACTCGAAACCAGGTCGTGTTACATTCACGAAAGTCAACGTAGATAACCAGCAGGCAATTGCGCAGCAATATGGTGTTACAGCGTAAGCTCCACACTTCTCCGCTTCATCTTCGCTGCTGACAAATTGATAGTATGCCTACATTCCTGATCTTCCGGTCTGGCTCTGTTATCAAGACTATCCGCGGCGCAAACGTTCCCGAACTCACATCTGCCATCGAGTCCGCTGTCAAATTCGCAGGACCAGCAAAGCCCGTCTACTCCTCCGCCGGACGAACGTTGGGAGGAAGCAACCCACGCGGCACAGGACTCTCTCGACCTTACTCGTACACTTGGAAGAAATATTTTGATGCAATTATTGCGTTCTTGGGATTGTATATCGTGACATTGTTTTCGCTGGATGCGTATCGAGCAGCGGAAAACAGCCCGTTCAATGTCAATAGAGAAGGAGGACAAGCGTTTACTGGTGGAACGAAGCTGGGAGAAAAGAGAACAGGAGCTGCGACAAAGATTGGCAAGAAGTTGGGAACAATTGCGGATCTTGGGGGTGATTAAATGATCGAGGTTAAGTGAGTGGGAATTGGGATTCAGGTGTTTAGTTCTGGCAGGAATGGTCATCAATCGAAATGTTGCAAATTATACATCAAATAGTGGTTCTTTTGATGCGTCTGGTCTTTTCAATACCTGTTCCTCTATTTTGAAGGCGTATGTTGGAAGATGCAATTTTCATGGGCTTTTCTTCTGATGTTCCTTCCCTCGTTGCGCAGCCGCGACCTCCAAGCTTACCTTGCCCACACATTCGATTTGAAATATCTCCCTTTGCCTCCTTTTTCTTCTCTTCATCCACTTTCATGCTCAATTCATCAACTCTCCGGCCCACTCAGATGGACAGACATCACCTCTCCACCCCTAGGTACTGTCATGTTTGTATAGTCTCGAGCTCAAGAACTCCACCGTCACTGCATATAACTCCTTGTTGACTCCGGTTGCAGCCCGGGTTGCAGCTGAAAAAACTGGACAGACTTGATGCGGCGGCAGCCTCGCAGCACTCCCAAATAGGATACAAGGCCGAAAGCGTGTGGCGTGAAAGATAACATGTAACCGCTCTGAGTGCGTCTGGAATTTCAAAGTCACGTCCTAGTCGTTTGAAGGGCATTTCTTCTATCTTTCCCGCTGATTGCCGGTCCTCTAAGAACAGAAGAAATGCAGGCATGTTTTCCAATGCGAAGTTTGGATTGAGGTCTGCCCACAGCATGGCCAGCGTGATTTTTCGGCTGATCGTGCTAACGAAGCCTCTCAGTGACGCTGCTTCCAAGCTTGACGAGCCCCCTTTCATCCCCGCAATACCTCCGTCTACGAAGTCTCCTTCCATCAACGCCCCACTCCCAGCTTGATATCGTTCCGAATCAATCGTCAGCAGGACTGTGATGAAAGTATCCTGCTGAACAAGCTTCTTGCAGGAACTTTACAGAGCTTGTTCGGTAAATTCGGGCCACGACGCCCTTCTTTCACAGACGTCAGTAATCTTGCTACTCTTTTTGAGAATTTCTCACAATAATACATGGAGGGAATTTTGATCCATTTCCCCATGATAGAGCTAGCAGCTGGTTTCTTGTGGTAACGTCTTCTATCCTCAGATAAAATTATAGCACGTGGGAATACTTAGAGTGCTGTTGTTGGCAGGGTTTTTGATATCTGACATCAGCATAGGCAACAGACATGTGAGACAAATTACAGTTGACGACATCTGAAGTAGCACCAATCCCATCACCACCGAAACTGCGCGGCTCCCATTGGCAGGAGCTCAGAGAGTAAAGGGGTTAAGGCGGGCATAAATTGCAACCGTATTGGATCTTCATTGCCGCCACCAAAACCCTCTCAGGTTTACACTTGTAAGAAGTTTATAGATACGACCGGTGCCACAGTCTGGGACGGATGAGTGAACATTATGCTAATCCACGGCTGAGTCTTGATGAATGAGTATAGTGAGAGGCAGGGCAATGTCCATTAGAGCGTGCGACGTTACATGAAGTTGCTCGGAAAGCGATATGGGATCGATAAAAGTCAGGAGTAACATAAATATTGGAGTACTACCTAGTGTGAATAGAGTTAACCTTGGTAGGCTTCAGAATGCTGGCCCCGGCCCCTTCTCGGTGGCTGGGCGATGTTTGGATTTGCATGATCTGCCTGATGAAACTCAGAGCACTGCCATCGCAAAAAAGCTTTCTTTCACGCATCAAATGCTCAGTTCATTCTTCCACCGGCCATCGTAACCATAAGCTGGGATACCGGAAGCTTTAATCTCCACGTGGCTTCGATTTTACAATTGGCTGGACTGTTCGGCTTCCAGATGCTTTTCCACAGGTGAAGCAGCTGATGTTCTGGTGGAGCTGGTCGACATCTACCTTCTCCTTCCTAATTCGCTCTGCCTCTGTTTGTTAGAACGTTCAATATCCTTACCGCGGGATAAGATCCGTTGTTGAAACCCAATACGCAACAGGATTAGAGTTTGGCGGGGTTAAGGCCGTTGAGTGTCAAGCATCGGACGTTTCGAGATATCTTCCTACGCTAAACCAATCTCGTCTAGCACGATCAGATTACCGTCTCTTACCTCTGAAAACCTGACACACGGGGCCTCGCTAAGCGGGCGGCAGGTGGCGCCATGTCCCAGACGAGTTTTGACTTCAGGCGCATCCTCAGAATTTCGTCTCAAAGCGCCAAACAGCTCCATCGCCGGGATGGTCAACAAGTGCAATGAAACGGAGACCCTGGGTTTTTGATTGTCATCTAATCTGATTATCAAACATGGCTTCCTCGTTCTGGAAGGCGCATGCAGAATCCAAGGGCACAGCCGCACAGATTAGATCTGTCACAGGGAATCCCCCTCATTCTGGTGCTGATCGGATGATGCTTTTCGTTTAGGCTTTTAACTATATTTATGAGGTTCCTCGATAGAAAGGTAGTACATTGCCACTTCACTTCCTCTTCCACTCTCCTTCAGCAAAGCACAGGTGCTTTCCGTTACAACATTCCTTTTAGACTGTCGTTTGATACGAAGCACTCTCCTTTCAAAAATAATTACTGCCTCTCCTTAATCGAAACTTTTGCTTTTTGGTATCTTTCGAGTCCTTATACACCGTCAAGATGAAGTCCTTCACAATTGCAACCATCCTCAGTCGTATGCCGCATGCTTCCCCTGCTCCCCTCCACCTCTGACAAAGTATCAGTCGCACTTGTGGCATACGCGGTCCCACCCTTCGATCCCGCTGGCGCAAAAAATGTTGGCAATGGTGCTGGTGGGCAATTCATTGGCGGCCAAGTAAGCAACCTCTACTTTTTTGCTCCGTACCCCGAGCTCCCTATTCTAGTGATCGGCAGCTTGAGACCAGCTCCGAGCTCCCTTCCCTTCAAATAAACTGTTGCTGATTTCTTTCTAGTGGCAAGCTTCTCCCTTCAATCATGTCACAATTATACAATACTGACTATATGGCCAGCTTGAGTAATGCCGATTGTGGTAGCGGATGTTGTGCGAACCCAACAGGAATATGTTCAGGCCCTGGCGCATCGACACAAAATGGGAAGACGGGTTGTGGGTTCAGTTCAGCAGGCTCGTCGTCTGCAGCGCCATCAACCCCAAGTGCTGCAGTAAACGCAGCCGCAGGTACTGCTTCAGCCGGTGGCCCGCCATTCGACCCGGCGGGAGCAAAGAACGTTGGAAATGGTAAGGGAACACAATTTATTGGAGGCCAGGTAAGGAAGATGTCTCAATATTCCATATCTCGAGCTTCTATTTTCACTGGTCAGGAGAATCTTTTGCTCTCTCCTACTTTACTTCTCCTCCCGAAGACCCCCCACCCCCAACCAAAAAGGCCATGTTGCTAATTTTATGAAGTGCTTGTCTGGAGCTGATTGCGCTTCTACCTGTTGTGCAGGTCCTTCTGGAATATGCAGTGGACTGGGAGCCCAGACACAAGCCGGAAAGACTGGCTGCGGATTCGTTTCCGGCCAAGCTTCGAATGCAGTTGCAGCAGCACCAGTCTCTTCAGCAGTCTCTTCACCCGTCGCTGCTGCAAGTGCGGCATCGGTTGCAACAGCTGGCGGACCAGCTTTCGACCCTGCTGGTGCTAAAAATGTAGGGAATGGAAAAGGGATTCAGTTCATCGGGGGACAATGCTTGTCTGGAGCCGACTGCGCTTCTACTTGTTGTGCTGGGCCAAGCGGTATTTGCAGTGGCCTTGGTGCACAAACTCAGGCTGGGAAGACCGGATGTGGATTCGTATCTGGCAGCGCTTCCAATGCAGTTGCGGCAGCACCAGCAGCACCAGTCTCTTCAACCGTCGCTGCTGCCAGCCCCGCATCGGTTGCAACAGCTGGCGGGCCGGCATTCGACCCTGCTGGCGCCAAAAATGTAGGGAATGGAAAGGGGATTCAGTTCATCGGGGGACAATGCTTGTCTGGTGCGGACTGCGCTTCTACTTGTTGTGCTGGACCGAGCGGCATTTGTAGTGGACTTGGAGCTCAAACTCAAGCTGGAAAGACGGGGTGTGGGTTTGTCTCAAGTGCGAAGCTTTTGAGGGTATAGATGAGATCATGAGCGAAAATTGGGGTTTAAACGAGCATCTAAGGGGACGAGCATATTCTTATCGATATTTTTAGTAGCGCAGGCAAAAAGCATTTATACATAGATTTGCACTTGTAAGCATAAGTAAAGGGCTACTACTCGTATGGTTTCCAGAATTATTGAACGTTCCTGGTAGAGGCTGGTATCACGTGACTACAGTCAAGTCTCAGCGAGGCGATGATCCTAACAGCTTGAGGGTGCCGTATCTATTATAAGAGATTGTTTATTTCTAATATATAGATGCACCTAAGTCGGTACTCCATACCTATGTAGCGAAGAGCATCAGCTCGTAAATATCACGTGACATTGAAGCTGTCTCAGCCGAGACGCCATTTACTATTCTTCATCTCCCATCCTGTTTCAACTTTCAATGTGATCTGATGTCTTTGCGAGCAAACCCCGCGTCACCAAAAGCTCTTTGAGCAAGATACCGTACCATATGTTAGGAAACATTTGAAGATCCCCTCCTCCTCCTGCGATGGCATGTCCCGTCGTAATCAATAGTTGCACGGGCCTGGGCGTCGATCCAATTACCTAGCTGCAGAATCGTCCGAAGGTTTAAGCTTTGCATGCGGGGCGCAGGAGCCTAGTCTCTTTTGGGAGCTAGGTCGCCCCCAAAAAAAAGGGGCAGCCGTACCTGGCTCGGCCGTTCTAGCGCCGACATCTACCGTGGAAATTGTCCAGCGCACCCGCGATCGACTCTTCGAGATTGAGTACGTCCGGCCTTTCAGCCAGCCACAATAATGGCGTTTCTGTAGCGGGATTGAGTGAAGTGCTTTTCACATGGTTTTCACTGCTTTCGGATGTGGCGTTGACTAGGTCAACAAATATCTCCGCGAGTCGACAGCTGACCCATGCTCTACATATACTGAACCCGAGCTCTCTCTCTCAGCGTTTCTGTTCTCATCCCATTCTCTCATTTTAGTATTCTTATGTTCGAGATATCATCTGCAAAGATGCCGTTCTTTCATCTCGCAATTTCTTTGCTGAGCGTTATCGGTTCAGTAACTGGAGCGAAAGTCTCCATTTCACAAGTTTCGTCGGTCGTCTCATTAGCTACTTCTTCATTTGCTCCTGCTGTGACATACGCCGGACCTACTGGGAGTGCTTCGTCCGTTTCGGCCAAATCCTCGACGACCAAGGTCTCTCCACAGGTCGTAGCGGCGACTGCAGCAGCTGCACCCTACTGGTTGGAATCTATTACGCATCAGGGAATTTCTGCTTTTAATTCGAATCCGGCGAGCTACCAGGTATTCAGAAATGTCAAAAGCTTTGGCGCAAAGGGTAAGAACTCGGCAGTTATCTGTGAATTGCAATTCAGTTCTAACCGAAGCCAGGCGATGGTGTTACGGACGATACAGCTGCAATCCAATCTGCAATGTCGGCGGGTGGACGCTGTGCACCAGGTAGCTGCTCATCCACCACCACAACTCCAGCCATTGTATATTTCCCTGCGGGAACATACATAGTAAGCTCATCAATCATCGACTACTATTACACGCAAATCATCGGGAATCCGAACAGTATGCCGGTGCTGAAAGCTACACCAAACTTCAGTGGTTTTGGCATCATAGATGGCGATCGATATGGCGCAAATGGTCTACAGTTTGGAGCTACAAATCTATTCTATCGGCAGATACGAAATTTGATTTTTGATCTGACAGCCATCCCGGCGAGCAGCTCGGCGACTGGGGTTCATTGGCCTACTGCTCAAGCAACGAGTCTGCAAAATTGTGTATTCAAGATGAGTGATGCGCCGGGAACCCAACACCAAGGACTGTTTATTGAGAATGGTGGGTTAAATGTGTTGAAAGATTTCGAGGACCTGCTAATCATTTGATATAGGTTCCGGAGGTTTCATGAACGATTTGGTTTTCTACGGAGGTCTCAATGGTGCTGTGTTTGGCAATCAACAGTTCACGGTTCGAAATCTGACATTCTACAATGCGGTCACTGCAATTGACCAAATCTGGGACTGGGGTTGGACATACATGGGAATCTCAATCAACAATTGCACAACAGGGTTGAACATGGCAGGAGGAGGCACGACAGGGCAAAGCGTCGGATCCGTTACCTTCCTTGACAGTACTTTCACCAATACCAAAGTCGCTATCGTCACTGCCCATAACGCCACCTCTTTCCCAGCAACGGCTGGAAGCTTGATCCTCGACAATATTGTTTTGAGCAACACACCAGTCGCAGTCCAGGGACCCCAAGGTACAGTTCTCAAGGGAGGAAGCTTGACTATCAGTGGGTGGGGTGAGGGTCACGAATATACGACAAACTACCAGGATAAGAACTTTGAAGGCAGCATTACGAGGTTCTCTCGTCCGTCCTCGCTCACCAATAACGGGCTCTATTATGCTCGATCTAAGCCACAGTATCAAGCCTCACCCCTTTCTCAGTTTGTCAGTATCCGGACTGCTGGTGCGAAAGGAGACGGAGTCACAGATGACACGGCCGCGATCAACAATGCTCTCAAAAGTGCTTCTTCAGCGGGCAAAATCGTGTTCTTCGATGCTGGGACTTACAAAATTACTTCGACCATTACCATTCCTCCAGGATCCAAAGTCGTGGGCGAGTCTTACTCCGTGATCATGGGAGCCGGGTCCTTCTTCTCCAGCATCACGAGTCCACAACCCATCGTCGCCGTCGGAGCTGCAGGACAGAAAGGAATTGTGGAATGGTCAGACATGATCGTTTCCACGCAAGGCGCCACAGCCGGAGCAATCCTAATCCAATGGAACCTTGCCTCAACCTCCTCCTCTCCATCCGGCATGTGGGACGTCCACACCCGCATTGGCGGTTTTGCCGGCTCCAACCTCCAAGTTGCACAATGTCCTACGACACCGGGATCGACAGCTGTGAACAAGAACTGCATCGCTGCTTTCGCGAGCATGTACATTGCGCCATCAGCCACATGCCTCTACATGGAAAACACCTGGTTCTGGACCGCAGACCATGATATCGAAGACCCGAACGAGACCCAGATCACCGTGTACACCGGCCGCGGTCTGTACTCCGCCTCCACATCTGGCACTATCTGGATGGTCGGCACAGCGGTCGAACATCACGCCTTGTACCAATACCAATTTGTCGGCACGAAGAACGTCTTTGCAGGACAGATCCAAACGGAGACAGCGTACTGGCAACCGAATCCTAATGCCAGTGCTGTGTTCCCAGTTGTGAGCAGCTGGAATGATCCGAATTTCGCTACGAGCTGTGTCGGCGTTTCGGGACAGTGCAATATGGGCTGGGGATTGAGGGTTGTGAATAGTAACAGCATCCTCGTGTATGGCGCTGGACTGTACAGCTTCTTCAACAACTATTCTACCAGTAAGTTTTTTCTCCCCTCTCGCACATGGGGATGACAGTACTGACCACAACCAGCATGCTCCAACTCCGTCGTCGCACCTGGAAATGGCGGGTCTTGTCAAACTAGGATATTTAGTATTGAGGGCACGGCGAGTAATGTCGACGTGTATAATTTGAATACGGTGGGCTCGACGCAGATGGTTACCAGAGATGGGAAGCAGGTCGCGCTGTACTCGGATAATGTTAATGTTTACCCGGATACGATTGCTTATTATAAGAGCAGTTGATCTGCTTTATTTAGCACTTCAATGTTAATATGTTCAAGGATTTTATGCGTAGTTGTGTTGATTGATTGAGTGATGGATATCGAGAATTGGCCATCGGATGACGAGAGCGGTGATCCTCCAGGTTTCATTATAAGCTCCTTGAGAGAGAACCGCCAACTCGCCAATGAACCGCAGTCTAACCAAGTCCTAACTGGTTGTAAATCCGTTCTGAACTAGTCGTCGCCCGGCGGTGCGATTTGCAACAAAAGCTTATAGTTGAACTTGAATCGCTAGGTAATGAATCGCGCTATCTAACCAGCTCCTAACTGGTTGTAAATCCGTTCTGAACCGGTCAACAACTGGGGGTGCGATGTGCAACAAAAGTTTATGCTTGAACTTGATTGGCCAACGACTGGGAGGAGGAGGTTGGGTGATCGGGCCTTGCGCTCATTTGATCTTCTCGGGTTATTAAACTTTGGATCCAAGAAGCAAGACACCATTTTTCGAAGGTATTGTATGGACACGTTGGAAATCGTGATCAGCCTTACAGTCCTAAAGATCCGGTTCAGAGCCTTCAAGACTTCAAGGACAAACTTGCTGCAGTACGAGATTCAAACATGTGTTCTAGTCCAGTCACGAATTATCTCCCATTCACGAATTCGACGCCCGCCATTCACGAATGGCATACCTTAGCGCGTATTCCTGGCTGGCATATGCTATTCGTGAATGGGAGGGGTGCCAGCCACGAATAATACACTAAGGTATGCCAGTCGGGAATAGTATCACTTAGTAATTAATGTAGTCCATAATCCCGTAATAGTCCCCCCTAACACGTTACGTCTCCCACACTATCCGCTCAATAAACGTCCCCACCACCCCCTCAACGCCATAGTATATCCTCAACACTCTTAATACCCACCACCGAAAAAACCCGCCCACAACGTCTTAACCTAACCTCGCGACTAGCATATACCATTTACGAATAGCCTCATTTGCTTCCCTATTCGTGACTAGCATATGCCAGCCGGGAATAATTAATCATTTCTGAATGGCATATGCTAGCCAGGAATACGCGCTCAGGTATGCCATTAGTGAATGGCGGGCGTCGAATTCGTGAATGGGATAATTCGTGGTTGGGCTAGAACACATGTCCTCTCTGAGAGAATGGTCACTAGAGGTTTTCGATACTATTTTTTAGTAAGTACCTCCTGCGTTGAAAATCTATGGAAGGGAAAGATCTTCTTCATTACCAAGCATGGTAGGCTTGGGTTTGCTGATGACGAAGTTACGATTGCCGATTCAGTTTGTGTATTCTTCGGTGGTTCATATCTTTATATACTTCGCAGAAGATCCGAACGACTTCATCTTTCATCTCTACAGCTTTCGTGCATGGTTTGACGGTAGGGTAAGAAGGTGACACTCCTCGAATACGGGCTCAGAGGCGAGCAGGGGCAAATATTCGAAATATGTTAAATTTCAAAAGTTGCTCGTACTGTATACGGCACTTCTATTGAAAAGAGGTAGCACAGTTATGTGAAGCAGGACTTACGGTGACAAGAAGTAGTGATAAGTGACCAGAACATAGTATATTTGGGATACGAGAGTACATATCATCTCGCCGCGATAACTAACCAAAATTAGGAAGTCATAAACCTATCTTCACAGCTTCTGCTTCAATATCTGCCCTCTTGTTCTCACGCTCAGCCAATAATTTCTTCTTCGCCTTATCATATAATAACTTTTCCTTCGCAGAAAGCTCTTTAATTACTCCTTCACAATCAACATCGTGCCAAGTTTCCCAGAAATCAATTAGATTCCAAGTCATGCTGTCTTCCATTACATCTCGCCATTCCTTGAATTCTTGGTGATCCAGAAAAAAGTCAATATCTGAAAGCCACCAATCGTATAAACTAGTGTGGATTCCATCATCCAGGTCGCAGAAATATTGGAAGTCAACTATTTTGGTATCGCCATGCGCATATTTAAGCCTAACCGCGTCTTCATCCAAGATCTTCACTCGTACACAATCATAGAAAAGCTGGTGAGAGATCCAGTTCAGAGGGGCTCTGGCTCCAAAGTTTCGTGCAAAGAAACCAAGGGTGACGCCGATTTCCCAGGGGCCTTGTTGTTGGAATTCTCCCGCGGTATAGCGTCGTACTTCCGCACAAGGTTGTAAAAAGCGATGCCCTTGAAGCCCACGCTCCATCAAAGTCTGCAACGAGACCTCATGTACTAGATACTTCTCGGGTATAGCCCACTCGAAAACGACCTCGTGATAGAATTTATTGGGTTCCGGGAGTCCGCATTTTTCTGCCAACTCTTTTGCGGAATGGATTCGGGTAGTACTTTCATCTATGGTGGGTGGGACCTCTATGAAAGCGATCCAAATGTCTGCTTCCGACTCGCCATCCCTATAGTGCTTGTCAAAAGCACGCCTCAAAGTATCAACGATGCGATCACTGCCTGATACCAAGGCCGTGAGCTTTCGATTCCCTTGATTCTCTTTATCTTTGGCACGATTTCCGAACTTAGCATGATTTCTGAACTCTTCGATAAGGGCTGCGTCGGATAATGGGTCACCTTTCGGCCCCTTACCGGAGACGAATCGCCCGGCACTGAGTTCGGAGTATACTCGAGTTATTGTGCGACTAGCCATGGCTCGACTATCACGCGCATCACAAGGAGCATTCAATCTCTCGTGCTCCAGGTTCTTGCGAGGGCGTTCGGCACACAACCTGCTCGATTGAGGACTACGGGATGATGAAATTGGTGGTGAAGGAAGAGCCAGTGGCCACAGCAGACTCGGCGTCGGATGCGATATTGGCTGTCTGGTCATCAGTGGGTTATCCGTGGGTTTCTTAGTCACCTTGTAACTTACTTTCGATCATGTGTTGGGTCGGCTCAGGTTTCGAGACTGTCAAGCTTTGATGCTATGGTGGTTGATGCGATGGTGCCAGGTTTTGACTAGCCCCATTCTTGGCCTCGCGAGTCGCTACGCACTCCGGGAGTATAAGGTTACCTAAGGTTATGGTGGCGAGTGGATGGCGTTGCGTTGGCGAAGTCAGGATCATATAATTGGCTATTCCCCATTCGATCAATAGCGCGTCAATTGCACCCTACATCTTGCTCAGATATTTGGAGATGATACAGTATTCTGTGGTTTTGGTCATGTCACAAATTTAGCAGATAGAGGGACTGTACAGTAGAAGCTCAAGGAAACCCGCAATCTGGCAATCGATCTTTCCCTTTTTCTGCCTCAACGTTTGTCGACTCACAAGGCAAGCTTCTTCGTACATACAAAGGATAATAACCACAAAGTGTAACCGAGAAACTGCGGACCTGGAGGAGCAACTAAACGATACCCCTCTTCGGACTCTTCCTCCTCCGACTCGCTGCCAGACGGCTCTGGAACATGGGGAAAGCAATAGTGTACTTTGCCACGTTTCAATACTCGGTAATGTGGGGAAGATTGGGAAATGCATTAGTCAAGATACTAGAATGCACCCCGGAGTGACCTTCTAGAACTTCTGTTAGCCTGAAGGAAGCTCGAGAGAGGTGGAGGTGCATTAGGACCGAAACCCGAATACTTCTCCAAAGAACATGCCTCCAAGACTTAATCAATTCAAACTAAAAATTCGGAACAAAAGCTGAACTCCATCATTCGAGATGAATCTTAAAGTCGCGCAAAGGGAAAGCCTAGCCCCGCCCCCCGCTGTCAGCCCGATCCACGCAGCTTCCACCCCGCCATCACTTACCTAATAGCGGCTTCCCCCTACCTCCACCTCCACCTCGTTCTGAGGCGCCACTAACAACCCGCGTTCTTACGGAGTATTGCGGGGAATATCCTGACCAGGGTGGAGGCCCCAGTTTCTAGAAGCTGATTCCATGTACAAATCGTTCCACAGCTAGGCTCATTGCAGCTCCCATACGCCGATCTCCTGAGCCTCAGTCGAGTCAGCGTTGTGCAGACGGAACCTAAACTTTCTTACTTCGCTCTGTCACTAGATAATGAGGGATTATTGCCCGCTAGCGGGAATGAGTGTTTAGAGTTTCCGCAGTTGGGGGAGTTGGGAAGGCTTTGTAATGCTTTGGAAATTTGTCATAGGTTCTGAAGTCTGAGTTCTAATTTGTAATTTGAAAACAGAAGTGTTGAAGGGAACTACCAAGGAGAGATTTTGAGAATTTGTGAGAAGAGTAGGGAATTGAATTCAAACGTTGCGTATGATTCGATTATATAATTTGATATTGATACCAGCAGCCATTTTCCTCCTTCCAATCTAGCCTTTTATGACAGCACTTGAACAGAGTAGCGCAGAAGTATTTTGCCAGTGGTGTTAGATGGCATACAATTTTTTAAATCAGAACAGAGCGTGCACCACGCGCATGGGCGCGTTCCTCCACGTTTTCTTAGGTGGCATGTCTTCGGGGTCGAGGTCGAGCGAGCGGCGGCCAGAGGTGATGTCCATCTCGAGTGCAGGCACGTACCACGACCAATGTCGAGAGTATAATTTCCATCCAACGAAGAGAGCGATGATGATCGGACCTGCGAGGTAGGTTTGGAAGAATGCTGAGACATTGGGGCTTCCACCGACGGGCTGTTCATCATTGAGTTAGTAGAAAGTTTGTGTAGCAGAAAAGGAATAGCTTACATAGAGGGCTGTGTAGAAGGTCGCAATCATACAGATAATGTTGAGGAGGAAACCGTACCAACTGCCAGCCACACCAAAGATAGCTTCATATGGAAGTTCGGCCTTGACGTGGCCTTGAGCCTTCCATGCAGCTCGGAATCTGATGTGGGCCAAGCAGATACCACCCCAAACGAAGAAGTAAGAGAGACCGGATAATGACAAGAGCCAGTTGAAAACCGTTGAAGCTTGCTTAGCTTCACCGATGAAAGCCAGAAGTCCGAAGGCAAGCTGGATGACCACGCCCCAAATGGGTCGGCCATGCTTGTCTACGACTGCCAAAAAGGATGGGGCCATACCTCGCTCAGCCAAAGCTTGCATTGTGCGGGTGGATCCGAAAGTACACGAATTGGCGACGCTGATGACGGAGATCGTAATAATGACATTGAAGATTGAGGGGAGAGCCTTGATGCCAGCTAAATTTATCGCAATGACGAAGGGAGAAAACTTTGAGTTTGCTCCCGTTGAGTTCAACAAGTTCTCGTTGGTGTATGGCACAATCAAGCCTAGAAGAAACAGGGACAGGACGTAGAAGAAAGTGATACGCCAGAACACCTGCTTCGTAGCCGTTGGGAGCGACTTGCGGGGATTTGCAGCTTCAGCTGCGGCGAGACCCACGAGCTCAGTGCCACCGAAGGCGAATGCTGCAACAACGAAGACCGAGCAGAAGCCCTTGAAACCATTGGCGAACGCTCCCGGGTCGTGCCAGTATTTTGCGCCGAGGTATCCTTGGTTGCCAACTCCGCCGACATCAATGACAATGGCCAGGATGATGAATCCGGCACAGCCCATGATTTTAATTGTGCTAAGAATGAATTCGACTACAATGCTCAGCAACTGTCCCTTTCAGGGGTGATGAGATAGGCATACCTTCACCGTATCCACGGACGCCAAAGATTTGAATGATGCAGAGTACGAACAGGAATACGGCAATCCAGATACCGATGTTGAGATCTGCTCTCCAGAACTGGATTGTGATACCGGCAGCAGTAAGTTCGAAAGGCAGAACTGTCAACCAGGAAATCGCATAATCCCATCCTACCGCGAATCCACTTAAATATGGGTCAGCCAGCCGAGCTTTGAGATATTTATTCTGAGAATACAAAAACGGAACTTACAGAGATGGATCCACAAAACGGGTGATATAGGTGAAGAAAGCTCCATTGACGGGGAACAAGACTGCCAGTTCTCCAAGGGCTTGGACTGTGCATAGCAACATTGAGCCAATAATGATGTAGCCAAGCACCTGTGAGGTAATATTAGTCTCATGAGACAGCAAAATGGCTGCGAGAACAGAATTATGGCATACCAGACTACCAGGTCCACCCGTTTGCAAAGCACTCCCAGATCCGACGAAGAGACCGGCTCCAATTGCACCACCTAGTAGTTCGACGTCAGTGATGATACTAGCTGGTGAGCAAACACATCAAAGCACATACCAATGGCAATCATCTGCATATGACGGCCCTTCAACTCTCTCGCGAGAGGGTTCGACTTGACGAGGATGCCATGATCCGCTGCCTCAGGATCATGACTATCATCTGAGGCTGACGTCCCAGCCGTGAAGGTCTTGGGCTCCTTCTCGGGCTCCGAATTAACAGGTGATTCCGACATTGCAAAACTTCAGCTGCTATTGCCGTATAGATTTTCCGTCTTCGTCGCTAAAATCTTTGAGTTGAAGGTAAAATCCGACGAGCTGCACTGATAAACTGGGTGAAGCCCTTCTTTTAAATAGGACCCCGATCAGCAAACCCAGCGTAAAATAAGCCGCTAGCTACCTGCCGCTCGGGGGAGCTCATTAACGGGGCCCCATAGGTATCCCAGTGCTCGGCCTTGAAAATGGCGGGGGGTTAAGGGAGCCTGCATACCGACGTGCAATTATTGCGAAACGCCGATTTTGATTTGACCATGAAAACGGAAGCGGGCATTTATTAGCCACCAGAACACCTTGTGGGCGACAAATTCTACCATTGTGCCGAGACAAAGACCAGAAGGGCAGGTGGAATGCATGTCGCGACGGGAGAGGCAGTTACAGCGGGAGCGAGGAAAAATCTCCTTCGATTACAAGGCACGTCCCTGGTGGTCGACTTTTGCCATTCAAAACGCCCGCAAATTTGAGTGCTTACATACGGTAGAATGCCCTCAAAATTCAACCCAGATAATTGCCAGGACAAGGGTCAAATAAGGATCGGGGCTGTGTTGGGATTGGTGTGTATGAAATCCAATCCTAAGAAGGCAGTCTGACTTTAGGTGTGTGCCGATAAGAATTTGATAAAGATTCCGTAAGCGAATTAGGAGATTCAACTTATGGAATCAATATGGGCGTTGTGGAGCCTCGAGAGACACGACATTGTCGTTCAAAAATCAAACCGGGGATTCGCGTAATGGGCTTGGTGGCTTGCAGCAGCCCGGCGCTGACTGGCTTCTAGAAACAGTAAGGCAGGACCCCGGCCTGGCATTGCAGCGGCAGAAGAACGCCATCGCAGATCCCCATTGAACCAATCCAACTCGTCGACCACTTGCTCTAGGAGGCAGAATTCCAAAAAGGGGCCAAAAGGCGTCCACATTTCGACTCGATGCGAGGACGATTACGAAAGAAGTACTGTACTGTAAAATGGAATTCTCCATCCAATGCATGCAATATGGAATCGTGCATCGCGTGATGGTAGGTTCGAGGCATCTTGCCAGCTAGATGCTAACCACACCCATGACTTGGTCCACGCTATACTCCGTACTGCTTGCCACTTCAAGCACAGCACGTTCGCTTGCCAAATCCGTTCGCTCTTGCAGAAATAAAGACTGAATTTCACAAAGCAAATTCATTGCAAGACGGCCTGCTAAAACTACATTTAATTCACCCTCTGCCTTGCCGTATGAACCCCATCAGTCGCAGTACATGAAGTGATAAGGGCAACGCAAGTTGAAAACATCGCGGAATACCAAGTAAAACATCTGAACCAGCCCCAAATCTTCGATATGTTTCACCAATTTTTCATTAGCTCATACTTTGTAAAATGAGGCTTTTTTGTGCCTAGCACAGGGGGGCAAGCCGCAAGCGGCCTGAATCGGCTTTGAAAACTCCTCAAGCCACAGTGGCGAGGGGAGAGTCGAGACTTTGACTAATGCTTCGGAAACACAGAAACATATTCGATGGTAAGGAGAAAAGTCTCTTATTTCGTGGATGTTCAAAGAAGTCAGTTTAAAGTTCTGATCTGCTGATAAGCGCGGGGGCCTAATTAGGTACTGTGGGGTTGACTTGACGGTGGACCCTCAAAAGCGCCGGTCGATTTTCATTCTGCCAAGAGGTATTGCAACCTCTCCTCCAGATGCTCCCTTCACTTGAGGAAATCCGGCTTCAACACTTTCGAAATTTTCCAAAGTATTACAGCCTGGAAGTCCTATCGGCTTCAATTTGAGATAAATGTCCAACTTTATTGAATATTTCGAGTATGAAGTGCCGCTTTATGGCTCAACTGAGAGGCTGGCTCAGTATATGCACCTCCAACCAACATCGACTTGAAACCAGGAATACAAAGCTTTTCTGCCTCTAATACATAAATCTGACCTTCCAAATTTCTGGTATCAAGTTTCCTGGAACGAGAGCACTGCCATGTCACCAGTGCAATCTTGGAAGTGGTGGGAAAGTTCCTCGAAATTATCGTAGCAGAAAGAAGCACGGCTTTAGCATGGTTCTTCATCCTAAAGTATCCTTGAGCAGAGAGAATCTACCAGCTCGAGAGCAATTGACTTTTAAGTTAGAGATGGCATAGGTGAGAGATATGTTCTGCGGTCGCTCTCAGGAAAATCCCTACAACTTACAATCACTTAAAACTATTGTCGCAAGTCGCCGCTCCTAAGGGGGCTGGCGCTCGGGCGCTCAGCTTACTCAGCAGCACTCCCTTTACTTTCTTCAGATGCTCCTTAACGAGCTTCTCTCCTCTTTAGACAACCATTTATGCAATCACGGAACAGCCCAGTTCGACGTGCGATAACTATTATAAATACAGAACTTTCTGACCGTCATTTTGCCCAAGCACAGAGTATAAACGAGCGTTTAGAGGCAATTGCCTGGTGTCCGAAACCTAGGTAGAAAAAATCGAAATATCACGTGACTACGCCTCACCTTGTCTTCCCAGGCGGGACCCGATACACTCGGCGCTAATTTACCTTAATCACAATCTAGTTATGCCAGATGGCAAAATCGATTCAACTTACTTGATTCCAGGTAAAAATCACTTTCGTTGGACCCAATTCAGTGAATTCACCATTGCTGTGGCATTTCGTGCTTTCAGAAATCAAGCTTCGCGTACTTGGGAGCGCGTCTCCAACTTCGCGTAAAGTGCTTCCCAGAGCAAGGATTGATTTGACAACCACTCCTTCACCAGACCACCTCCTCGTGTCGTAAGGCCATTGTCCTTACAATTAGATCGTCTTGGGGCGTTGCCTTCAATAAGCCGGTGCAGCTATCTTTGACCTCGTCGGCTCGAGGCGTACAGCGATCAAGAAGGTACTCGAGTACAGCCTCGCACGCCTGCAGCCTTCCACAACCGTCGAGCTGCAATCTGCAGAGCCTATCTTCGATCACACATGCAACCTCGGTTCTCCACTGCACCTCTGTGAGCAGTCAATCGTGTTGGTAGTCAGCTTCTGCCAGCTTTGTAGGAGACCTCCTCGACCATCGCGAATCCCTCAGCCTTGCGGCCTTCCTTGCGAGTTGCTCCGGGACGTCCAGAACTCGCTTTCAATCGACTCCACAAAGTTACCGCCTCCCTTTTAGACAACTCAAATCATCTTGGACTTGACCCAAAGCGCCTACTGTCTGCTAACAAGAGCAGAGAGGTGTGATAACTTCAACGTGGGTTCGCACAATCATACATTTTGCATGTTGGCTAATTACCGTCTATTCTCTAGACTAAAGACGAAATCCAAGATCCTCACTCTTTCCACACATAACAATATGGCACAATCTGACAGAAGCGCGAGCTCCGGTGCGGAACCGCAACCAAAGCCTGAAGATGCCCTCAAACCGAAGCAGCTCAGCATCAAGATCAAGAATCAACAGGAAGCCGAGATTTTCTTCAGGATTAAGACTAGTACAAAGTTTGGAAAAGTCTTTGAAAACTATTGTGAGCGTGAAGAAGTAGCTCGCGACTCCGTCCGTTTCTTGTTCGACAATATTCGGATCCATGACCACGATACCGCGGCGGGACTTGAGATAGAGGATGGCGACGAAATCCAGTGTGTTCTTGAGCAACTTGGAGGTGACGGAACTCCCGGAGGTGAAGGTGAACCGAAACCCGAGGACCAGGCTCCGACACAACTCAACGTCAAGGTTGTTGATCAGGAGGGCAATGATTTGTTCTTCAAGATCAAAAAGAACACCGCACTGAAGAAGGTCATGGATGCCTATTGCACGAGACAAGGCAAGACACGTGGACTGGTTCGGTTCTTGTTTGAGGGTCACCGGATCCAAGATAATGATACGCCGGACACCCTTGAACTCGAGGACGGCGATATGATCCAGGTATTTCTTGAGCAGCAAGGTGGAGATGGTGGTGAGGGTGGTGAGGCAGATCCCGTCCAGAAACATGTCACTATTAGGGTCAAGGACGATGCCGGCCAAGAGACAACATTTAAGCTCAAGAAGACGACACCATTCAAGAAGTTGATGGATGCGTATGCGCAGCAGCAGGGCAAGGCTCCGGATTCTTTGCGTTTTTACACATCTGAAGGTGGTCGAGTTCAAGCAGTTGATACGCCCGACTCTCTGGAATTAGAGGATGGTGATTTAATTGACGTCCACATTGAGCAGCAAGGTGGCGCGGATGATTTCTGAATGTGCGACGGGCAGGGGTTGGCATTCATGCATGAAGGTGTTTGAGTACAAAATTTTGCTTTTGGTATGCAAAGATGATGGCATTCTCGGGTTTATTCAAGGCGTTTTGGGCGGTGCGAGGCAAAAGGTTTCAAAAGTGGGCCCTTTTCTTCAGTTTGGGTCAGGAGGTTGACTGAACCCAGAATTTTACGCCTGATAGCTCGTCTTACACTTTGCTTTCAGCGTAGTCGAGAAAAATCGAAATATGAATAAGCAGTTGAGGACTTTTGCCTATGGCCAAGACACACAAGCGAAGTTATGTATCTAGTGCTGTCAATATCCATTTTTTCTATGCAATTTCACTATATCCAGTACCTCAGCAAGTGCTGAAATTCTTCATTCGTCCGATTCTAGGTTCTTGACCATCTATATATAGAGATAGGGCCAGTGAAATACGTATTGATCACCATCCGGTTGAGAAGTAATAGAGTTTTGAGATTTCCAAATTTCTCATGTGCACCTTGGATTTACAGATAATCAGTTCCAAGATCATATGGTGGTTTAAATCGAAGAGGTCTGTGTTTTATTGTGCGATGGTCTTTCAAAAAATCGAAGCCTGCTTCCTTGTTCCAAGAGTAACCCGAGTGACTGAGCTACTTTGTTCAGCAGACTGTTGTGTTCTCCAAAACAAAAATCTCGGCGTAAATGATCTGGCTATATATCCAGACTTGACCTTGAGGACAAGCTGTCCTATCTAGAAGTTATCTTGATCTACCACAGAACACCTGATCTCACCTTCAATACAACTCTAATCATCAACAACCCAACCGTCAAGATGTGCATAGGAGTAACCTCTATCTGTTCAATTTGTGGAGGGGGGAAATATTCAATTCACCCCGACCTTCGCTGTGACGAAGCTCAACCATTTCCGGCATGGCACGTAGTACGTGGTCCTGTCTACAGAAATCGGCAGTGCGAATCATGTGTCCGCAGTGAACAAGAAGCCATGAGAGAAGAAGGTGCTCTGATTGCACAACATACCGCACGAGCGATAGCTGTTAAGCAGTATTTGCGTGGTGAACGCCCCACACCATTCACAGACGAGGCCTGCAGGGAACGAGAGAATGAACGAGCAAGGCATTTATGGGCAGAATACCTGGCAAATAGACGTTTACACCCTTTCACTGTTGAGAGTATTGCTCACACCATCGAGATGATTCGAGTTGAGACTGGCCCATTCCTTCACAATCCAGTTATTGCTACCATCCCTCAGCGATTTGCGGAATGCGTGAGAAGGCAGGAAGAGGTTGACGGCACCGGAAGAGAGATTACACTGGATGATTGGGACCATAGCTAAAGATCAATCCAAATCGATCTGGCGATCACGCCTAGATGTCTGCCAGCACCACCGGCAGCGGCAATGGGAGCGGCAGGACAACGACCAGGACTCCCATCCTCATTCCGTAGTTTTACCACACGTCAGCGCGCGAATGACCAAGCACAACAGCCACAGAATGTGCTATCACCCGAGCTAGACCTTCTCACCGACGTTAACAGATACACGGAGTATATCAATGATCGCACAAGGTTTGGAGAAGGGTGGCTCCAGCGATTTGCTGCCTTGTATGCCGACATTCGATATGATGACATTCGAGAATTTGATTTTGTTCCAGGCGGTCGCATACAGAATTTCCGAAAATGGCTTCATGGACAGCCAGAACGTCTTGCCCAGCTTGATGAGGACGGTTCAGGACCCCCAGTTTCTGCTTGGCTTGACGCTATTATTGGTTACGCAGTGTATCTTTCTCAACATGAAGATGCAACACCGGGACAGTTCCAGGCGTTTGTTGCCAGTCGCCGAGTAGTCGCTGCTTCTGACCGGCAGCGCTTGAATGAATTCAGACCAACCCCGTCTTTCCGTACACCAGGACCTGCAGCTGAAAATGAGATGCCTCTTTGTTTTCGTCAGTGGGTAGTCCGGCAGTATCAAGATGATTCTGTTCTCGCCTGGTCACGAACTGCGGAGGAGGCACTCACGGAGGATATGGATTTTTATGAGAGATACCTCCAAGCAAACGGAACTCAATCGCAGCTCGATGAGTTTCGACTGCTGAGAGCCTATGTGGGGGGAAATACATTCTCCTTCAATCATCCAGCTAGTGCTCAACGGCCTTCTTTTCGTACATGGTTTGACACGGAAAACCAACAACGCCGGAGCGAAGGTGAAAGTGAAATGACTCTTCGAGAAGGACTCCGAGACTATCCGATCGAGGTCGATCTGTCTCCAGAGGAAGAGTATGACTTTACCTTAGCCCGAGACCGCCACTTCGAAGAGAACCGACATCAGATGTATGGGTTCGCTCGTGGTTCATACTCGCGAGTCGTCGAAGGGCTCAGAACAGCTCGTAATACTTTCCTACAACTGAGGCTAGATTCTCTCCAATATTGGCCTGATGAAGAATGTGGCCGTCAAAACCAGAACCCTATTATTCATCCAATGGATCACGTCAATCAAGCCTTGCAGCGTTTCATTGCTATGGAAGAACCTCCACCTGATGAGGTATGGCACGACATCATGAGTGAGATACGACGAGCGGAACCGTTAGTGGCAGATGCTGATCGCAGGGCGAGATACGAAGTAGTCGACGAGGTGGCCCGAACTGTAATGAGACGTGCCCTAGAAACCGTCAACAGAGATGCATCTTCCGTGACGTCGAGTCCTGTGATTCCACGAGTTCGGATCACAACCCCTTCACGAAACGCTCCCGACGATGATTCTCCACTCATGTAAGACAAAGGGTAGATTCCAATCAGCCAGTCTCGCCATCCGATCCTCAAAACAGAAATAAGAACGAGGAGAAGCAGCTTCATAAACTCAAGTCACCGCCACAAACCGAAGTTGCTCCAGGTGAGTAACAGGGGCTAACAACTCTAACTTCTATTTTCCCTCGTGCTTTCACATCTAGACAAATTAGCACTTGTTCTTCCCATTGGAGTTAAGGCCTTTCCTTGTCAAAATTCGTAGTCCAAATAAAGCAAATTATAAAGATCCTTTTAGAATTTCGCGCGGGACGTGAAATACTTTGTTGAAAATTAGGCCTACATTTGAAATAAATTGATTTACAATGCCACAAAAGTAGCCCTTTCAGCGCAAAAGGTTGGACAAATGCTACAAATTCATAGTTCTGAGACTCTTTCACTTTCTTTTGTTGAAAGATCATGAAACTTGAAGTATTTCAAGTTCTTTGTTTCTTAAGAATCGAAGGACAAAGCGTATTGAACAGTGCTATTGTTCAACTATTTACCGGGACGTGGAAGGCTACGAAGATTCAAAGTGGTTCTCCTCATAGCGACACGCAGCCGAAGCAATTCAACTATATATCAGAGTCCAAAAAACTAACACCATCTCAAGTGCCCTCTCCACAGCTCTTCCCTCTGACAGTTCAAATCCCTTTCTATTTTAAATCAAGTATGTGTTTAGGAACGACCATCACATGCCGCTCGTGCAGGCGAGAGGACATTCGCTTCTACCCTGGTGGTAAATGCGGCGAGGTGAAGCCTTTCCCGGCATGGCATCGTATAAGAGGGCACACTCGTCGTGTCCGACGCTGCCCTGAATGTATCCGAATCCGCGATTACTCATTCCCTGATGAACTCGAAGAAAGGAATGCGCGGTTCAGACGAGTCTATCGTCGCATGAAGACTTTGAATCGGTATTGCAGAGGTGAGCAAGCGAATCCACTTCCTGACGAAGAGTTCGCTAGGTATCTAGAACATCCAGTTATTATTGACGAAGAGCACGGCCTTGGGCAGAATGAAAGAAGAATGGATGAGCCCAGCCAACACGTTCTCAGAAGAGATAGCTTCCCCTTGAGACGACACTTCGGTCAACCACCCAATGGCATATTTACGCAAGAGGCTGCTACTGTTCACAATTCGACCCAGATCGCCTCCTGGAGAGAATATCAGGCAGGACAAAGATTCCATGCCTTCAATTCTCTCGCTGCCGTGGAAGAACCGAGGGTCTTCCGAGCAGAAGCAGAACTCCATTCAGAGGATGCAGTCCTGGCTCGTACCGTGGAGCACATGGAACCATGCATTAGACGACAAGAAAGAGTAGAGGCCATAGAGGAAGTAAACGATGCGGATCTACTCATCCGAGACTCGTTCGACACTCATATGGGGCTATATCGTTCCCCCGAATGTCAGGAAGAGGTTCTAAATGCCGATGAAGATGATCGGCTTCCGGACTACGAAGACTACGAAGAAACCGCTGATTATTACCGTGAACATGAGGAGCCCGAAGTTTCATTCTATGAATGGACAATCAGAAGCTACGAAGAAGACGAGACTCACAACGTCGGCTTTCCAACAGAAAATGCCCTCGACGAAGATCTGAATCACTACGAGTGGTACCTCAGAAATTTCGGTACCGAGTTGCAATTAAACGATTTCCGCCTTCGTCGTGCGGAAATCGCTAACGGTTACTTCGACTTCATTTCCGAAAAGTTCAATCATGTCTCCTTTCAACAATGGCTTTTAGAATACAATCTGCGTCAAGAAATTCGTGGCCAGAATCAAGTCACCAGCACCATTGAAGCTCTCGAACTATACTGGAGGGATGTTCTTGAAGATGAATGCGACGAATTGCAAGAAGAGTTCCATCGCTCTCGCACGCGCTGGTTCGAGGAATGTCGACGAGAGTTCTACGGTCATGCGAGAGATGAATATTCTCCGCTGATTGAGCGTCTCAGAAGTTTGAGAGCAGAGTGTGAGCGAACGACGGACTGGAATAATGAGCATTATTTCAATCTGGCCTCCGTTCGTGAAAATATGGGCCGTATCTGTAGCATCTTGACAACGAGAATTGCGATGGAGCGGGAGCCGACGGACGAGCAATGGCAGAGAATACTCGAGACGGGAAGAGAGGCGGTGAGGCAGATGAGGGAGACAATGAGACAAGAACCGGCGACGCGAGAGGTTAACTGGAATCAGCTCTTTGCTCAGCTTTCTGAAGGTTGGGAAGTCCAACACCACTCGGCAGTTGGTGACATGGATGAGTCTGAAGCCGAAGATGTGAGGACCCCAAGACTTCACTCGAGGTTCTTGCAGCAAGCCCCAGTCGCTGAGCTTGATGATTATTCCGAAGGCGAAGAGGTGGAATCATGGCAAGACTGCAGCCACGAAGAAGCTGAGCCCGAGTGGTCTTCAATTGGGGGCTAACATGAGGACGACGATGTTGAATCAGTCTTCTAAGTTGACCTTGCTACGAGGCGAGACTGCTTGACGAAGTTACTGCAGGTCAGTCAACACTTATTTCTTGGCTCTAAAGTATCAAGTATATAAAAGGTGCTATACTAAAAGGCAAGTCATGTTCTGTATTATTCTTATCTATTTGCATTAAATAGCTTCTTGTAAAAACCAAATCAATTAAATGCAATTGTTTTGCAATACGGCCACTAAATACCACTTTCAAGTGGATTCAGACTTGTCTTTGTGATATAAGTGTCAAATTAGTTTTAGATTCGGTAAATAACACTAGTTTGTTCGGTGTGGGGTGGCGCTTTAACTTCCAAAAAGCATCTGGTTGTTGGAAGTCACGTCTCTAGCTCAACGATAGCAATCATGAAGAATCGTAAGAAGGAACTCAATTAGGGCAAATCAAGTATATTGTCAACTGTACAGAACAAACTACGGAGGGCATTCAGGCCACATATATGTAACTGCTAGTGAGACGTGCAATGAAACGGGTGCCAGGCCTATTAGCTGCCTTAGGCTGCCAGGCACCCTTCAACACTGGTAACATGTATTACTTCAAGCGAATCTAATCTAGACTTGTTTGGTTCAACATCAGTGCTTAACCCTTTATTTTTATTTATTTAGCATTGCACCTCGACGCAAGTTTTCGCCAAGACCGAGATGGGGGTCGATTTGCTTCTGAGAATTGCGGAAGGGAAAGAAAGAGCGAATTCGTTGGAAACGCGTTTTTGCTGCTGTTTTAGCCTGAGCCGTGGGGACCGAATCCGAGGCAGGCTGAGCAAGTACGCCATAGAACGAGTGGAAGGCGACCTGTTTGGGCTTCTCAGCTACGGCTACCGCCTATTGGTTAGAAACTGAGTCAAGGGTTCAGCGCCCGAGAGAGGCGCTGAGACAGTTCGAGAGGGCGCTTAGATTCTTTCAGCCCAACCAACCACGATGCTGAGAACTCATCCTGTGGAGTGGGCTAAAGATGGGAGCTGAATATGCTGAACTCGAAATTTCGAAACCAAAAATAGACGTACCAACATAACTACTCCCTCTCCCTCTCTCTCGAAACTCGATTTAGTCGTCGTTAGTTATCACTATGGTTCGACATCATGTCGTTTGGCTTTTCAGTCGGCGACTGCATATTACTCATCAACATCGCACGAACGCAGTACAATAACTGCGTTGCAGCTGGTCCTGAATACCGCGAGATCGCCCGAGAAGTCAAGACACTGTACAACGTCCTTGAAATCCTTCACAATGAGTCCTCGAAGAACCCATCCCCCCTCCTGCGCAGAGATCAAACTTTCACGACTCAGCTAGCCCCAGCAGTCAATGACTGCAGGCATATCCTTGAAGACCTTCAAACTCTCCTCGCGAAGTACGAAGGCCTGTCTGACAATGGCAAGGCTGTCAATCCAACTCGGAAGTTATGGCATAAAATACGGTTCGGCTCGAAGATACAAGCACTAGGAGAAGTGAGGGCCAAAATCATCTTGTATACGACTACAATAAATGCGTGCCTAGACGCTATACAGATTCGTGCTACGGGAAGGCTGGAAGACAAACTCGACGCGACACATACGGCTATGGTAGATGGCTTCCAGAGTATCAAGCTGGCAATGGTTAAGGAAGTGTTGAAAGCTAAGGCTCTGGCTCAAAACCCATCAACCGCCTCACTTCTGTCCATGTCGACACACAGCGAGGACGACAAGGAAATTTGGAAGGAATTCCGTCGCGAGCTTATTGCTAAAGGTTTCAAGAGCAAGCAACTTGATAGACACAAGGATACGCTCCTGGCTTATATGCTGAAACTAGAGCAAAGTGGTGTTTTGGATGAGGTAGGCATAGTAGGGTCGGCACAATCGTGGCGGGAAAACCTCGACTATAGAGATGCTGAAATGTCGCCGGACCTCCAGCCTATAGAAGAGGAAGAGAATCCTGTAACGCCGCCAACCTTTCATCAACAACTAGCTGTCAAGTCTTCTCCAGCTCCGAGTTCCGGATCCGAATCTACCCCACGACAAGAATACGAGGAAACTCCATTCATTTCTCTCCCCATCGCGCCCAGTAGCAGTAGTTCTTCTCATGCCATCTCCACCTTTCTCCACGCTGTGATTAGTCACGCTATCTTAGAGGGACCGCAAGCACTCGAACAAACCTTGGATCTCTATCCTCAACTGCTTCAAGACCCTTATCTAGATGCCGCAATCTCTGCACAGCCAATACCAGAAGCCCGTGAGAGTCTACGAACTATCGTTGCAAAAACTCGGCAGTTTGAAAGGGAAAAGGAAGTAATCGTCTATGATTATGCAACTCTCGAAGAGGCGCCTCCAGACCAAGAGCGTGCAGTAGAAAGATCGGAAGATCATGAGGCAGAAAGGACCGAAGGCCTTGAAATAATCACGAAGCAAGGTGGGCGCTCTAGTCATTTTGAAAATGCATCCGTAAATGCAATACTGACAACATTTAGTTAGTGTAGAGTTGCCCGAGTTAAAGACTGCCATTTAAGTCAGACTCAACTTTTTTTCCCGCTAGTTCCGTTTTAGTGTTTGGACGTGAGCAGCTGCCGCTTTAACCTGAGCTGAGGGTGAGCATTTCTAATTATAGCCTGAGTCAGCCTGACCATCCAAGTAGGGGTTCTAATTTGGCCCCCTAGCTGCCTGTTTTGAGCCCCTTTGATTAGGCTACAGTTGCAAGGCATGTAATATGGATTGCTTTATTATACAAGAAGTCAGAACGACTTCCTCGAATCAAATACACGCCTATTACACTGCTTCTACTCAGTCAAATTAAATTGAGTAGCCAGACGACTAAACAGCTCAAACTCCATCCTCTTAGCAGCCTTTGGACCCTTAAGTATACTACCAACTGTATCAGAGCCAGGCGGGAAATCATGCTCAAATATGGGCTCGCCAGCACCCTTCATGTTTGTCAAAACCGCCTGCCGGAAGTGCCAACGGAGGAGCTGATCGGCTGGTCTTTGGGGATCATCAAGAGGTCTTTGGTCAAAATATTTTCCAGCAATGCCTTTCCTATCTCGTGAAAAGCATACGATCTTGTAATTATCCTAAAATAATTAGCATATTTATAGAAAAGTGTAAAGGATATACACATACATCTGGATTAATCGAGAAATCATAAAAGTCGAATAGTTGATGTATATCACTGCGAAGTAATAATCCATTCTGTATAGAGTTGATAGTTCCTCCTTTTTCCGGAATAATTGAAATCCAGCGGCCATAATTTTGCTCAGTCCAGTACTGCTCATAAGCTAGTGGGAAGATATGCGCAGCCTCGAAACCCCGCCAATTATCATCATCGAGATACTCTTCCCCTGTTATAACACATCGTCGATCCCGTAAACGAACAGCATCGCGGAAGGCTTCGACACGGGTTCCAGTTTGTAGAGAAAGTGCCCGGCTTAGCAATAGTTCATTACTAAGGTCGAAGGGTTCTGCTTTTGATTCAATTACTTGTATATTTATAAAAGAGCTAAGGAACTTACGAGGAGCATGAATATAATAATTCCCAGGCTGAAGTAGAGAGCTGTCCTTCTCTATTATGACATCGCTTTCATTTCGTAGAGTAAAGTCGCTTATAGCAATAACAATAATCTCTACCATAGCATAGAAATTGGCATTTGTAACGCCGTCCGTAAGAATCAGACCGCCAATTGTAGTATTTCGATCGCTCGCGTTGAAGATATGAACATTGCGATATTTGGAGCGGTCGGTGTTTGTCATAGTGTGGTTTTCGGGCTGCGAGAGGATGTCTGCGAGATGTGCGAGAGTATCTTCGTGTAGTGGCAGAGCGTCTACGGAATGTGGGAGAGCGTCTTCGGGTTGCGAGAGGATGTCTTTGGGCTTTGAGAGGGTATCTTCGTACTCTTTGATATTGTTTCTGTGTATTGGGAGGGTGTTGGAATATGAGGAAGAGCTGGCGTGCGAGGCGTCGCCGGAGCTGTAGTGAGTAGAAGAAGACGACATCGTCAAGATTTGGATAGCGTGTAGCGTGTAACGTGTTGCGTGTTGGAGATGGCAGGCGCGTTTGAATATGGAAAGTGCTTTGAAGAAATGACAATAGGGCATGTGGTAGCCTAAGGCAGTTAAGGGGCAGCCGAGGGTGATTAGCGCCTGAGTAAAAGCGATAGGCGAACTAACCGACCTTGGAATAAAAAATAAAATTGTCGAGTTCAACTACCACATAACGAGCCTGGAATTGTAAGTCTGTGCATTCAGGGCATTTTACATATAAATGAAAATTGAGAACTTTTAAATCATTTAAAATTAATTGATTAAACCCTATTTTACTTATTTTAATTCTTAAATCCAAAATCCCGAGTCGTAATTAGTCTTTGTTATTTTATGATTTTGAAGTGATGAAAGAAATTTTACTTTTTGGAAACCTGAAAGTAAATACGCGAAGCCTAAAGTTACCCGAAAAATGCCCTGAACGCACAGACCTGCCACTCCAGGCTCGTAAGTCAGACTCAACTTTTTTTCTCGCTGGTTCCGTTTTAGTGTTTGGACGTAAGCGGCTGCTGCTTTAACCTGAGCCGAAGGTGAGCATTCCTGAACAGTCCTGAGCATGCCTGAGCTCGGCCTTAGCAACCTGAGCACACGGCAGAGTCACCATTTTAGCACCCAAAGGGGCTCAACATCAAATTATTAGAGGCAGTGCAACCCCTACTTCCCTCGTGCTACACCAGGGGTGCAGGCACAAGGTACCGTATCGCACACCCCCCCCCCCCCCCCCCCCCCCCCCCCCCCTGAATAATTGTCGGTGGAGCCTTTTTGCCACTGCACACCACTTCCCAGGGGAACTAACAAATAGAAAGGTCCCTTCGTGGGCTGGCTTAGCAGTCTCGCGATACATGCAGGCCCCCACGTTTGATACACGGACCAGATTTCGCTCAGTGCGAGGCCTTTTGACCATTCAGAACTGAACTTCATGGATTAAAGTCTCCACCGACAATTATTCGGGGGGGGGATAGTACAGTACAGTAGAAGGGCTCACTGCCCTGTGCCGCACACTTCCGGCCGCCGTACTCACTTTAGGATACCCCTGTTTTGAAAATTTGTGGTATTCTAGTTGGCGGTTAAAGCGGGGGTATTTTAAAAATAAGGGTATCGCATAGCGAGTATGGCGGCCGGGAGTGTACGGTATAAGGCAGTGAATTCTTCTAAAAGTAGACTGCTGCCTGAGGATTAACAGATATCGGCGAGGTGTAAAACCATTACTGTGCTGTACTGTAGCTTGCAAAATCAGTCTCCAGGTTTTGCGGGCTTTCGATTTGAGCTCCTGTAGTGCGTACCTATGTCTCCTCTCGCACTTAGCGTTGCTATGCCTCAAAGCGCTTAGCGTAAACATCTTGAGTGGCTGGTGAGCATATGGTGCTTTATCAAGTATGGTTTCTTTTTACGCTGCGCCACGATTGCTGCCTGGGATAAATATTCGACCAGACTCTCGCACCCGTCGTCCATGACCAGATTGACTACAGTATCTCTTGACTTCTCCATTCCCTTAGCCGTTTGTCGGCCGTGCTTTTGACGTCATCAAATGCACGCATGAACACTCAATTAACTCCTGACCCTTCACCAAAACTAAAGACGATTAATAGCCTGCCTTATCACTTCGTACCATTTTGTCTGTCTCGGGAGTCGTGCTGCGCCAATATCACGCTACGTGCGGCATCAGGTACTTGAAGCCCTCGTGGCACCACATCAGGTTGTTGCGGCAGTTGTACGTGCTTTGCGTGGCAAAAACTCACTTTTGGGTTGAGAATAACGCAACATTCGCACACCAGTAGCTTTTTACTGCCGCTGATACTCGCTGAGATATTAACACGGCCGGTAATCAAGACTGAGTATCGCATGGAGACGAATCTAATAAGGTAAGGCTCCGACCCACTGCTAACAATGACCTGTATAATTTAATTGACCATGAAATCTAGTGTCGAATCAACTATTTCAAGCACGCAACAATGGAGCGGACTCAAAATGTTACCGACAAGCAGACATTTAGTGCTTTTTCCAACATGCCTTTGAGCTGGAAAGATGAGGATATTGACGAAGTTGAGGTCAGATTTGATTCGGATATCCTGGATGTCTTCAAACCTGGCTCTAGCAACGGCGTAGATGTTACTCCTACGGAGGTGTGGCGCCCTGAAACACATGTTGTAGTATTAAAGGACTCGGCGTCTCATAACAACTTCATGGCAACAACATGCGAAGAGTACCTAACGAGATGCTGGGACAGCGTCTGGTCTCGAACCTTGCTAGAGTTGTTAGATCAATTTACGACAAATGTTCTGAAAGGATCAGCTACTGCGAAAGAGAGAGCTACCCTGGGCGAAATGATCAATGATTTGACCGAAAGAGTTGCTGTCGCCGAAAGAGACGCTTTGGTTGAGAGACGTGCTGTGGCCGAGAGACGTGCTGTGGCCGAAAGAGCCGCTTTGGTTGAGAGACGTGCTTGGCTCGGGATACCGATGTTGACGGCAGGAGTTTCTTTGATCCCCTTCCTGTTTCCCTTGGGCGTGGCTCTGACCGCTACAGGTGGCGCAATAGCTGCGGCCGGAGTCGCGGATTGGAATCAAAGAGACGTTTCCTAGGGCGCATCACGGGTAAGGGTACCCACTCGGTCCTAGCTCTGGGTCCGGGTCCGGGTCTGACCCAACCCGCCAAGTATTACCTATAGCAAAACCCGGAATTTCCGGATACCCGTAAAATAGACCTATACTAATAATAGGTCCAGACTAGACCCGACTATCGGGTTATCCAGTTATATATTAATATACTTGATTAAATTATCTAAGGGATTGAAAAATAAATAGATAAAGGGATATAGAAAATAATTAGAAAGAAGATTAAGAGAAAGTTATATTAATTAGAATATATAATATAGAGAGATAAAAATATATATTATAATTAAATATTATATCTATTAAATAATCTTTATATTTGATCTTGAACTTTATTATTCAGATCTCTTATAAAATTAATCTGAGAGTAAGTATTTCGAGAATATTTAATAGAGTGAGAATCTTATAATCCTATTATATTAATTATATTTATAGTTTATAAATTATATTTACTAAAAACTGAATTCCGAATTGAGATTCTTAATTAAATTTCTATAAATAGTAACTTATACTATTAATAGGAATAAGTATTAGAGAATAGACTATAAGGATTAATAAAAGGAGAAAAAGGTATATAATTTATTTTCTTATTAGAATTATCTTTAAAGATATCTGAATAATTAATTTTAATCTGGAATATTATCTAATTAGTATATAAAGACTAATATTAAAATAAAATCGAGATTATATCTATTTCCGGATTTAGAGAATTAAGTCTATTAAAAATTATAAAGTCTTTTCTAATAATCTTTATTATTATATATATTTCTGTTTTAACTTATTAATAATATCGAATTAGAGAAAATATCTAATAGTCCTAGTATTATTAATTTTAAACTTTTATATAATTATATTCCTCTTTTCTAAATCGGATTTTATATAATCTCTAAATATATTTATTAGTTTAAAAGTTATTCTTATAATTATTAATTAGGAATTCGTTAAATACTTCCTTGAAATCTATATTATAATTAGTCTCTTTTACTATTATCTTTATTAATATTATAAGTAATAGTCTTTTTATATATTTGTTTAATATTCAAATTCGAATTTCTTTAATAATAAGTTTATAAAGATAATCCTTAATAATCTTTATTTTTAAAATTATATTAGTTTAATTAAAGTAAAAATATAATATAATAACTTTTATAATTATTAAATTAAATTAATAATAATTAATATATATATTATTTATAATATTAAATATTCTTTTAGTATTAATATCTATTATAAGAATTAAAAGAATATCCCGTATTATAATTATTAATCTAGAATATTTATATTTATATTCCTTTTACTAATTTAAAGTTTTTATTTTATTATTTATTACTATTATAATAATAAGTTAATAATTAAAAAAAAGATTAAGAAAAATATAAAATATTTATTAAAATTAAAAAACTTTTTATATATATTAAAATCTATAATATTTTAAGATTATAATTTACTAATAGAATTAGAAAAAGAAATTAATATATTTGAGAAAGTATTATTATTAAATCGAGTATATTTATTCTAATATATATAATTATATACTTTATCTAATAGAGTTTTAGATTATTATTATCTTATTAATTATTTATTTCTAATTAAATTAATATTATAAGTAATATATTCTTAATCTTTATAATATTTTCGAAAATACTCTTTATAGATTTAAATCTAGTCTTAATTATTTACTTATATATCTAGATCTTTTTAGAAATTTATATATTTAATATTAGAAATTAAAAGAGATTCTATTATATAAAGACTTTTAAGATTATTATAATTCAGATTATAATACTTTTTTAATTTCTTTTTAATAAAAATATATTCGAGATATATTAGACTAATCTATTTCCAATTCTAATATTTAATCTTTTATTTAAAATAAAATAATATCTTTTTCAAATAATCAAATATTAATTAATAAATAAAATAAACTAGATTAATTATTAATTCTTTTATTATACTTATAATACTCGTGAAAAAGATAAATAATTTTATATATTCAATTAGATATTTAATCTATTTTCACTTAATCGGATTAAGATTAAATATTTTAATTTCTAAATAGACTTTTATATAATAGTTATAAATATTCTTAAGTTTATAAACTCGAATTAATATAATTATTATTATATTCTAGTATATTTTAATATCTTGAATTAGTTTAAGAATATAAATATTTAGATAATATAATTTTAATAAATCTATTCACTTTTTAATATATAAGTAATTAGTATTTATTTATATTATAAATTTTCTAATCTAAAAACTATTAATTAAATTAAATTAGAAAAAAGGGATTAGAAAAAAGATTAAAAGAAAATTAAAATAAATATAAAAATAATAATATATAAACTAATTAAAAGAAAGATTAATAAAAATAATATATATTTTTATAAATATAAATAATAATTAAAAATTAGGATTATTATTCTTAATCTAATTTATTTATATTAAACTTTTAAAATTCTTTAATTTAATTATCTTTTTCTTTTAAGTTTATATAATTTTGAATTTATTATTTATTAATATTAAATAGAGTTTTAATATAATTTCCTTAAATATAAATTAAATAATATAAATAAAATAAAGGATATAAATTATTTTAGTATTTCTATTATAATTATCGAATATTATTTTTATATTATATAATAGATTTTTATATTACTTTTTATTCTTATTTAATTTATTTACTTTCTTAATAATATATTTATTATTATTTATATTATCTATTATAATCGAAATTATTTTATTTTTAAATCTTTAATTTATTATTATTTTATAATATATTTATATAAGATTCTCTTTAATATAATTATTTTATATAGATTTAAATATAATAAATATATCTCGAAAGTATTATTTATTATTAATATACTAGTAATTAATTACTAAATAAGAATTATATTATTAATCTAATTATAAATCGAGTAAAATATTAATTTTTATTAAAGAATTAAAATCTTAAAATATTTAATATTTTTTTTATAAAGTCTTTATTCTTATTATAATCTTATATTTAATTAAACTTTTTAAAAGGAATAAAATACTAGATTAAAAGAATTAAATAAACTTTTAAAATATAATATTTTAAATAATATAAAAGATTAGATATAATTAAATAATTATAATAATAAAATAAATATAAAAGATAATAATTTTCTATTTATTATTAATTATTTATATATCTAATTAAGAGTTTTATATTTAAATTACTTTTAAATTTATTTTAATTTATATTTAATAATATTTTAATTTCCCTTAAATTCTAATTACTTTTTTATTCTTTATATATATAATACTTTTTAAATACTTTAATATTATAGAGATTTTATTTTCTTTAAATAATATAATTTTTAATTATTTTATTAATATATTCGAATAATTTAAAACTATTTTATAAATAGAAAGTTTATAAACTATTATTAATTATTTCTCTTTTTGAATATTAATAATAGTTTTAAAATAATATTATAATTATATTAGATTTATTTTAATTCCTTTAATCTCCTATTTACTTTTTTCCTTTTATATTTCTGGATTAAAAGAATATTATCTAAATTATTCTTTTATTTATTTATTTTTCCAAATCCATTTTATCTTTTTTTACTAATATTAAAAGTTATTATCAGTCTACCGGTAACGCGTAGCAGTCATCACGTATTCGTGGGAATACTAATTGCGTAAGGTGGTAATTGATTAAGGAGAGGAAAGGTTAATAATACCGTGGTGTTATTAACCTATCCTCGGAAACTAACTAAGCCTAATCGGGACTAGCTACAGGGGCTTGAGCGCGGTTGGCCGCGCTGTCACATGACAACGTCACGTGACCAGCGCAACTGCAATGCAGTTGTACCAACACTGGAACCACTCTAAAAGTGGCTCAAAAACAGTATCTCCATCCGATCGAATACTGATTGCCTAAAGTAGTCTAGTGTAGTCTTCCTGTCCACTCAGTATGTCCGTATATCCATGTGTATCTATCGCTTTCTCCAGTATCCACTGCTTTCCCACCAGTATACCCGTTATCCGCGTTCAACCCACTCCTCCACATCTAACTGTAGGGTATTTGTATCGAGCAATTGCGTTAGGGCGTTCGAAGGTTTCGCTTTTGTCATAGTGTCAGCAGGATTCGAATTGCCCTTGATCTATTTAATTTCCGCGATCTCACGTCGTTCATAAGCCTGGCGGAGGCATATTATATTAATCATGAATCGTTTTTCTTGCGTGGTGCCTAATTTAACGAGGCATTCGTACAGTGATTTCGAATCCGTACAAACAACCAGTGGGAGGTCGATTTGTAGTGCCTTATCGACCGTAGACTTAACTGACACTCCCATATCGAAGCCGTGAGCCATTCCGTACAGCTCTGACGCTAGAACACTCCTGGTGACCCGTTTACACTTGGTGGAAGACTAATGGAGGATATTGGCATGTCCGGCGCCGTCGGCCAGTACCAAGACATAGCCGATTTGTGAGGAGAGGTCTCTGTTATTTGCGAATGAAGTGTCTGTGAAGACGAGAAGGCGAAGTATATCTTTCTCAAGCTTGACGAAGTGTAATCCTCTGGCAGCGTTTTCGATTTGCCATTGGATACGCTTATTAAGCTTCTTGATATCGTTTTCAGTTAGTTTAACAGCTTGAGCGGTAACTGACAGGTTATACACAGCCTCCGGTTGGTATACTGACGAAATATATACTCCTCTAGTGTATTGAACAATATATTAGTCCTTGATAGTGAGATTTTGATATATAGCACCTCTACTACTAGTCATAATAGTATTCTTATTACTAACAATTTTGAGGTTCTTACACTAGTATACTTGTGTAAGGGTAATACCAGTATTATCGGCATGGATAACTCCTCTATTGAACTTGAGATCATTATTAAAGATAAGACACTTGTGTTCCTTGGCCAAAAACTTCACCTTTTCCAGACCTGCTTACTCTTTTTCAGCGAAATCGTCGTCTCTGACAAAGAGAGTATTATCAGTTTATAGACTAATAATACCAAAGGGTCTATTACTATAAAGAAAGCAGGGGTTATAGATTAACTGTTCCATAACCAGTTCGTTAAGGTAATGGGAGTGGTAAGTCTTGAACTAGTAATTTCCAGCTTCAGGAACACTATACAATAGCTTGATAACCTTGAGAACTGAATCATCTATCAGGTTTAGTAGTTTTGCGAGCTCTCGAGATGGATTAATATAGAAATCACGGTTCAGTATAGTTATCGACTATATATAGACCTACGAGATATCATAAAGGTATAGTCCTATAGTTTCAGTAATCATAATAACAATATTAAGGATAACCCGTTAACTAATACACTGGATAGTTAATAATTATATCAATATAATATACTTGAATTCGTTATTATAAGCCTGAATCACGAGTCTCGACTTTCTGAACTCCTTTTCAGTACCCTTATTCTTGATTTCATTAACAAATCTGGAATTGAAGATATATACTCCCTCTAGTATATCAGTTCTGGAGGTAATTACAAATATACCCTTTTCAAGAAGACCTGCGATTTCGGTCTAACGAGAATCCTTATACTGAATATTATCTTGAAGGAGTATAGTAATATTAGTATTTTTACGAGATCGGCCTCTACTATACTTCGGAGGGACAGTGAATAAAGTGTCTATAACAATTATATTCTTTTTACCTTCAGTTTCCTGACTATTATATTCTAATTCGAGCGGATCGATCTCAACTTCAACATCTAGTATATTAAAGGGTTTTACAGATATTAAACGGAATATCGTATTACCGCGAGATAATACTAGTATATAAGACTCGTTATTTATAACTACAAGCTTGTATAGTCCTTCCCAGTTACCAGACTGGCCAGTATTACCCTCACACCAGACCAGAATATCTGAATTGAGTATAAGTTCGTGGATATCGATTATATTTGGGCCATTTCATATATTCAGGATATTATTAACTTGTTATTTGGCTCGTAACTTCTGAATCTCTATCATGGCCTTTTTCAGGACCACAGAATATTAAGTAATAATAGATAATAGAGTGTCATATTCGACTATTCGAGATAAAGTACTGTAGACTAACAGGATAGACACTAATCCGTCAGGTCCTGCAATGTCGTTAATAGTCTTAAAGGCCATTTGCAATACTATATTCTTGTTAATACCCTGGATTTCGGTTATAATAATGAGGTAGACGTATCGGATCGGGTTATAATAGTATTCTATAATTCTAATTGAATTATGGGCCTCTACAGGAACAATTTTGACTTTAATACCTATAGTATTTATATACTAGACAAACTCCTTACTCGTAAACTGCTTTCCGGAATCCATAACAAGCTGGTCGGGAAGGCCTAAATAGGTATTAATCTAACACTTCTATAAAGTATCCCAAGTATAGATTATACTAATATTTTGGAGTTACTAGCCGGCTTGATATCGAGTGCCTTTATTAATAATATGGAGTATAGGTTTGTCGGAAATATAGAAAATATCAATAATAATCGAATAATTGAAATTAATATTATCTCTCAGATTGAACTTGAATTGTCTGGATAATTGGCCGTATTTCTGACAGTACTTATAGTATTTCGTAAAGTATTCCAGAATTCCTCTATTAATATTATACTCTATTTATTCGAGCACGTTTTATAGTCTATTTACTAATAGATGATCAAAACGATAGTATAACTATTATAATTCGATACTCGTAAAGAAACAGGGGTTATAATTAAAAGACTCAATGATAAAGTTCCGTAATGAAATATCCCAGAATAGAAAAGAATAATCAAAATATTATACTACTAATATATCTCTTCTAGAAGTGACAATACAATTAATCAGATTATTAAAATAGACTTCTAGCTTATTCATATCCCCTAAACTAAACAGGAATAGTGTTTTTACAAGTATAATATAAAACTCTACTTATCTAATTGGAGTTTCTATCTTTACGGAATTAATTGAAATATTATTACTAATACCGAACTATACGATTACTTGACCCTTAATAATTTCGTCAAGTGTAATATCTCTATTAGTACATTATAGTATTTGGAATTGATCGAAACCGGCAATTGAGTATTTAGATATTCCGGTATTAATTACAATTCTATAAAAGTAACAGGAATTGTATCTAAATATACCTTCTATTACAAAGATATAGACATTTTCTATAAACTATTTATCAGATTCCAATATAGGATTTTTATTCATTAATTAGTAAATAAGTAAAAGGGAATTGAGATTATCTACAAGGATTGGTATAATTAGGAGACTCTTAACTAATATAAACCAATTAGTCCCAATCTCTTTAATATTATTAGTATCCGCCAGTAGGATTACAAAAGTACTAGTAGTACTATCCAGATTATCTTCATCTTCACTACTTTCACCACTTTTGTCTGGTTCACTTTCGATTTCGGTAATATACTATAAGTAAATACTATTAAAGCTCTTATCGAAGTCACGGGAATTGGTATTCTTGAATTAATAGAGATTCTTGGCCCTAAATCGAGCCTTTTCCTTCACTTATTCCTTTAGTATATAATTCCAGGAATAGTAACCTGGTTTCTTATAAATAAAATATAATTTCATGAGATCAATATAGTCACGGGATCTAGAGGTGCTCCTGTAAGGGTTCACGTAATTATAATAACAGCCTCCATTTTAATAATTATACCTGGGATTTCTCGAATAGTATTTTCGATCAGTGAAAAAGGTTTCGTTACTATACTATTACTCCTTCTCGTATATTATTATTAATAATTAGAGCTTATTAATTAACTGACCGAGCTCTCTAGAAGGATTTGTAATCGCGTATCGATATACCAGTAAGTCTTGACAAGTAGTAACGATTTTATTAAGGAAGAAGTTAATATTACAAAGATTTGATAAAAGTCTATACTGTAATTCACATAATTCGTTAATTAATAACTGAACGAACTCCCATATTAATTTATTTGAATACTTAACTATCAGGGAATCAAGAGTGATCGAATTCCACTTATTAAGGTTCGAATATTAATATTCAGAGTCTTCAAAGAAGTTCCGGATCTTACTATAGATATTAATATACATATACTTCAATAACCGGGTATTATAGTAGTGATCTTATACTAGTCCCTTGAATATTATAGGGAATGCCCTTATAAGGTCTTCTTGTAAAAGGTCAATACACTAGTATATATCTTCGAAAATAACAAGTTTATAATCGAAACTACTATTAGTTCCATTATACTTTATATTCTGGATATAAATCTTGATTACTTCACTAATAAGTTTTATACTTAATATAATTTAAGGAACGGATAATAGTTATTATAAAGGGAATGAGATTATTTATAATAGTAATAAAGCCGGTGGAGTCTTATAGGTAATTTATTAGGAGTATTCGACTTGGATTTCAATAAGTGATAAAGGAGAAAGTGGAATATTCTTTAGTTATTCTATTACTTAATCATATCCGTAACTTTCTAGAATAAGATAGAACAAGGTGATTAGTTCCATTAAGAGGTCTATTCGAATTTGGCCTGGCTATATAATATCGGTATCTTTCCAGAAATATATAATCTCTTATTCAAGTATATCTATTAAGAATTATATAATAGTATAGTATTATCTATTCTATTCGATATAGACACTATTATATCAAAGATAAACTCGTAAATATTACTATTCCGTAAGACTATAGTCTCGTTTAAAGTCTATAGTAGTGAAACCCTTAAAATTATTATAGAATAAATTCCAGAGATTATTATCTATTAAAGAATTTATAATATACTAATATAGTTTCGTGTTTATATAATCCTTGAAATCCGCTTTTAATACTGTATTCTTCTATATATTATCCTTTTACTTCTCTATTTTAGTATTCCAATCCGGTTCTATACTGGATTATAGTATTTAGAGAGATATAAGTACGGGATTAAGTATATCTAGTATATTATTCGAGAGTATTTACCTGTAAATAGTAAACTTGTCCAAAGAACTAAAGGCCTTTTAACTATTATCTAGTAATATCCTTATTCCCGAGTATTTCCAGTTTCCAATATTCCCAGTATCCGTGTATATAAAGTCAAGTCCATATTCGAAGAAAATATTACAGTAATAATCTATAAACTCGCTAAGTGTTTTTCGTGAAAATTCGAAATTCGGGACAAGTTAAGGAAAGACTATAAGGGCTTAGTTTTATAGAAAAGAGAGTGAAAGGTCGAAATCGATTCGAGAATGTGATTAAAGTTATTATAAAGAGAAAGAGTTCTGAAGAGAAAGTAGTGAATAGTCAAATACTAACTAGAATAGTTTTATAGTAAATTACCGAATACTTTTAATATATTACTATACTTGATAAGAAGGTAGTATTCGATTCCCCAAGATACTGAATACTTTCAAGAAATCGATTTTTCACTATTTCCCTCCTTTAATATAGAAAAATAGCATTTTACTCTAAAACACCGAATACTTTCAAGACTTAATTGAATTCTTCTCTAATCTATATATATAAACTAATTAGTATCGGTCCACTAGTAATATATAATAGTTATCACGTATTTATGGGAATACTAATTATATAAGATAGTAATTGATTAAGGAGAGGAAAGGTTAATAATACCGTGATATTATTGACTCATTCTCGGAAATTAACTAAGCCTAATCGGGACTAGCTACAGGGGCTTGAGCGCGGTTGGCCGCGCTGTCACATGACAACGTCACGTGACCAGCGCAACTGCAATACAGCTGTACCAACAGTTATTATTATATTCTTTAATTTAAAGATATATATATTCCTTTCCGAAATTCATTTTCTTAATTATTTAAAAAAAGAATAGTACTTTTAACTATTTTATTCTTTTATAAAGTGAATTTTATAATAGATTAAAAATAGTATAATCGAGTTTTCAATTAATTCAAGAGTCTTTAAATTAAAGTTTACTTTTTTATAAAAGTTTAAATTTAATAAAAATTAAAAAATTAAAAAATTCGAATATATTTTTAATAATAAAAAAAAATATTAAAAATTTATTTAATTCAAGTTAAAGATATATTAATTTAATATATTTATATACGCGAAGTCATGTGAACTTTAATAATAAGTTTTAATAATTTAAATTTTTAATTCTTTTTTTAAAAAAATTAATATTTTTAAAATAAATAATTATTATTTATATTAAATATTAAAATTGAAATAAAACACGTGATTAGCTTTACGGTTCAAGGATTAAAAGCTTAAATTAATAGTCACGTGATTGTCTATTAGTTTATTAATTAAAAGAATTTTTTTATTTTTTATTTTTTTTAAATATTAATATTTATATAAAGAATTCGTTTAATTATATTTAATAATATAATCGAGTCTTTGATTAATTTAAGAGTCTTTAAATCAAGATTATATTATTTATAAGAGTTTAAATTTAATTATTATAAATATAATATTTTAAACCTAAAAGATATAATAAAAAAGTCTTTATTTATATAATAATAAAAAATATTATAAAGATTAAAATATAATATTTAATAATTCAATTATATTAAGAATATTAAATTAAGAAAAAGAGAAGAGAAGAAAAGAAAAGTCAAGGAGAGAAAAGTATTTTATAATCTTTTATTAATAATAAATATAAATTTTAAAAATACTAATATAATAAATATAATAATC
>KZ613564.1:7509-62893 GCA_002865625.1 Hyaloscypha hepaticicola
TTTAAATTATAAATTAAATTAAATATATTATTAATTTAATTCTATTTTAATATTAATTTATAAAAAATATAATCTCGAAAAAATAAATTTAATTTTAAAATTATTATTATTATTATTTTTAAATCTTAAATTATTAATATATTAATTCGAATTCCTTTTTAAAATATTATTATTACTTTTTAAATTATTAATTAAAATATTAATAAAAAGGATTTAAAAGTTTAATAATAAATAAATATTTTTATAAATTTATTAATTTTATATAAGATTATTTTTATTAAAAATAAAAGATTAATATTATTTATTAAAGAAATTAATAAAGTCTTTAAGGATTAAATAGTCTTTATTAGAATAATTCGAGTTTTTATAATTATTAATTTTAATATATTCTTTAATTATATATTCTTAAAAAGTAAATAAATAATAAACTAATAATAAAATATAATCGATTTAAAAATTATCTATTTATTAAAATTTAATTTATATTTATATTTATAATTGAAATTAATATTCTCTCTTATTATTAATAATATTACTTTCTTAATATTTATTATCTTTTATATTTATATTATTAGTTTATATTAAAGATATTAAAATATTATAATATATAAAATCGGAATCCGATTATTTAATATAAAAAGTATTTTTATTAGAAAGTTATTTATTAGATAATTAATAATCTTATAAGATAAGAATATAAGATAATAATAAGAGTTTATTTAATAATTTTATACTTTTAAGATTATTAGATTTAATAAATTAATACTAGATCTATTTAGAAATTCTTAGAATTATAATAATTATCTATTAATAAAAAGTGAATAATAATTAGAATATATATAAGTTTAATTATTAATTATTAATACTTTTTTCTAAATAGTATAAATATCTATTTATTAAATAAGTATATTAAATATAAAGACTTTAATATTTTATAATCTTTATTTTATTTTAAAATCCACTTTTATAAAACTTTTTATTCTTTATATTATTAGTATTATTCTTATATTTAATATTATAATTATTAAAGATATTATTTTAATCGAATAGGTTTAGATTATTCGTAATTGAGAATAAAAAATATTATATATATTTTCTGATTAAGGAAATATCTAAGAGTTATTAAAAGACTATAAAGAATATAATAAAGATTATAGAATATTTTTAATAAAGAAGTGAGGGTTATTCTAGAGTAAATAAAGGATTTATAAATTCCGAATCGATATTATTTTAGTGAATAATAAATAGAGATTCTTAATTGAATTAATTAGTATTATCTTATTAATCCCTTTGGATTTATATAATTTATTATTCTAGTGAATATATTAGAGAATAATAATTAAAATAAATAAAAGTCTATTAAATTTCGAGTAATTAAAAGATATATTATTACTATCGGATATATATAGATTCTCTAATTAATTTCTATTATTTCTTTAATAAATTAAGAGTATTTTATAATCAAATAGAAAAGAATTAAATATTAATAAATAAAGTATTTATATTATTTATAAGAGTGAATTATAGGATATTAGTAAATTTAATATTAGATTTTATACTTATAATAGGATTCTATATAGGATATAAATAATTGTTTTATTTTATAAATATTAATAAGATTATTTAAAAAAGAATAGATAATTTGGAAATTATAATTTATTAAAAAGTGAATAATTATAAGATTATAAAAATGAAACTATTAACTATTAATTAAAGGTTAAGAGATAAGCGAATAGTTAGAGAATAGTTACTATTTTATATTAGAATTTTCAATTATATTTTGGATATTTATAAATAATAAATTTATAAATAGATTATTATTAATAAAAGTTAAAGTAAAGACTAATAATAAATTAGTAAACTAATTTAAATAATAGTGATTATAAAAATATTTTTATTTCTTTATATTAAATTTAATTAAATTAGTTTTTGATCTAATATAATATTTTATATTTATAATATATAATAGAAAAAAGACAATTAATAAATAATATATAAATAGAGATATAATAGTAATTTATTATATATTATAAAGAAAAGACTAATCCGATATAATTACGAAATAATTAAAGTAAATTTATATATTCTAATTATTTATTTATATATTAATTAACTAGTTATATATAATATTATTCTAATATAATTATAAAATAATTAAAATAAATTCACGTATTCTAATTATTTATTTATATTTTAATTAATTAATTACAAATAGGATTATATAATATTATATATTCTAATTATTTATTTATAATATAATTAGTTAATATTTATTAAAATTCGCTTTTTATATATATATAATCGCGATTTGTAAATAATTTATAAATATTATAATTTTAATAAAATTATAAAATAACTAAAATAAATTCATGTATTTTAATTATTTATTCGTAATATAATTAATTAATATTTATTAAAACCCGCTTTTTATATATATATAATCACGATTTTTCAAAATTGTTTTATTAAAGTAATTATTATATAATAGTTTAACTTTTATATATTATTATAAAACTCGTTTATTAATTAAATATTAATTTATTTTAAAATTAAATTTTTTATTTTAAAGTCTTTATTATAAAATTTAAATATTATTATTAAAAACTTATTTTTTTAATAAAGTATTAAAATTAAAAGTATTTCTTTTTAATTAATAAATTTAATAATTTATTAATATTATATATTAATATATTCTTTTATAAATTTATTAATTAAAAAATAAATTATAAATTATAAAAATTATAAAAATAAATAAAAATATATTTTTAAATAAAATATAAAATAAAGATTATAAATAATAATAATAATAAAATAATATAAATAATAATTTTATTTATATAATTAAGATTAATAAATTTTATTAAAGAAATCTTTAATTTTATATATAAAATTATTATCTTTAAAATTTCATTTTATAAAAGATTTAAAAAATAATTAATATTCTTTTTTATATTCTTTTTCTTTTAATATATTAAAATGAATTTATATTTTTTTTAAAAGGAAAAATATAATAAAAGAATTTATATAAAGTCGACTTTAAATAAAATATTAATCTTATTCCTTATAATTTATATTATTAAATCTAATTAATAAAACGGGATTTCTCGCGATTACTAAAATAAAAACTAATTTTAATAATATTTAATAAATACTTATAATATAATAATAATAATAAAGTATTATTAAACTCTTTTAAATTAATAAAGTGTAAAAAGGAACTTTATCGGGAAACCTTTACTTTTTTAATTTTATATAATTATTAAATAATAAGAATTTATAATTATTATCTTATAATTAAAGAAAACGAGATTACTTTTTATTATTATCTTATTTATACATTCGACTTTATAGAACTGGATAATAAAGAGAAATAGACAGTATATAAGTTTATTAAAAGTATTTACGATATATGAATATTAATTCACTTTAAAAGAATTTATTTGATTATCGAGACATTACTACCCGATATAAATTTTGAGGTCCCGGAGCAATCCGGGCCAAGGGAATCCGGACTTTTACAAGGGTTAGAAAGCCACCATCTCTCTAATCAAACAAGTCTTGATGCCGCGTCTTTGAAGGAAGCTGACAGTTAATTAAGCCGTGTCCGTTCGCGAGACGTTACTCCAGATACTTCCTTGTCTTAGAGAATTGAGGGGGAAGCATTCAAAAAGCCAAAGAAAAGGGGTCGACCTGTGGAATTACACCAGTGAATGATGGGTAATGGTGGCTGTGGAGAACAGGAGGGGGATGAGTGTGGAGGAGGTGGAGGAAAATGGGGTACGGGAATCAAGTCAACGAACCGACAGAGAAACACTACTTTGAGGTGCTGGGATCACGATGGTGCTGAATGGCGCTGAGCTGTCATAGTCTCTGGATTCCTTGAGGGACTGCGAGGGTGAAGTTATTCGGAATGTGTCAAGAGTTGGTCACGTGCCGGATCATCTGAGATTGGGAATGCGGGGTAATATATTCATAACCTTAGCTAATTCCATGATAGCTTCATCATTAATCAATCAATGTGCTGTACATCAGTATATGGTGTCTTCTGTTGCAGAGTCTACGTCTTGTGATGCTTGTGCCTGAGTCCTGATCTGGTTTGACCCCACGCTCTCCGCCAGCGGAGTCGTGTGAGAAGATACTTGGGATAATCCTCCTCAGTGCAAAGGCTGACTCTAGCTAAGAGTGTGGACAAGATGTCCGAGCAGATGATACAAGACGACCTGTACCACCGCAACAGATGTGTCAAAATTTGTTGGAGAGGCAAGATCCTTAAACATGTGGGATGTACGTCGCCCAGTCCACAGTAAGATAAGCACTTTCATTCAGCGCTCTCAGCCCGAGGAAAACCTCGACGATCAGATAGAGTCTGGCGGCAGCGTATGTGCAAGCGAGGGGAAAGATACTCCAAAATTCAGCTCTCAGTGGCAGCGTTTTTGGAAATCTAGCAGCCTCTCTTGCTAGTCTTGCCTTCTCCACGTCCTTAAGCTTAGACTTCCAAAAGATCCAGTAGAAGTATCGCTGCCAGCGTCCTATACGGTACCAGGCAGCGGAAGTTTCGAATATCCAGAAAGCAACAGTGTTGCCAAACAAGAACATGCTGCACACCCTCCACAGGATCATCTCTGCCCTTGTTGGGAATTCAAAGTTCCAACCTACGACGTGGATAGAGGCATACACCAAGGTTGCAACGCAAAGTATTGCTTCCTGATATCCCTTGAGGTTGGGGAATCTGTCGTTGCCGAGCCGCGGCATTGGTCTCTCGAAGGGTGCGACAGGCATACTCATGAAGGTTTGCACGTTCAGAGACCAACTAGGGCAAGATCGTCGATGAAGTCCAGCGATGTTTGTTTATATGACGTCGCTGCAATCTCCCCGGCTTCCCTGCGTAGCTGGTCTATGCTAACCTCAAGTTGGAAGGATCATACTCAGGAGCATTCGGATCCAGTTTGGCGAGCCAGGAAGGAGGCGCTCGAAATCTGGGCTACGAAATTTGGTGCCTGTCGTTTGTGGGAATATCTTGGAGATGTATATCACGGTATAATTTATCTATCAAAAGATATAACGTAATGCAGCTGTGATGATCTGTCATCAAGAAATTGTGAGCAACAAAGATGATCTTCTCAAACAGAGTTCCTCGAACCAGTAAAGCATCGAAATCGTCCACGAAGCAGATACTCTCTGATCGCTCAGTACCCCCCGCCCTCCCCCCCAATATTATTCAGAAGTTCTTTATGTGGTCAGTCAGACTTCAATGTTGAACCAGGACCAGGATGACTCTTCTGACTCTTCCACCAAAGCATTTGATAAATGAGCCACCCAACAATTAATGCTAAGACCGACAAGCAAATAACAACGATAGCCCAAATTTCGTACCAATGAATCGGAGCTTTAGGATGCACTCTTTGCACACCTGAATGTGAAGGTGTTGGGGACGATGTCGCCGTCGTCGTCGCCGTCGTCGTAGTAGCCGCCGCCCCATCACCATAAGATCCTGGGCCTACAACATTTCCAACTCCAAGGTCTGGCCCGCACAAATTGGTAAACCATGTGTTGATTGTCGTATTAGAATCCGTATCGCATCCAGTTGCACAGCCAAATGTTTCCGGGGTTCCGCAGAGACAGCTACTAGTTAGCGTGATGCAACCGTAGATGATGTACTGGTCGGGGAGGCAGTCGCGGACGCAGCTGGGAAGGCTGGAAAAGGGGACGGCGGGCTCATCGGGACAAGTTGCGCTGAACCAGTCCTCGAAATTGTACCAGTCGCCCCAAAGGCAATCCCAGCCACACTGTATTGGGGCGGGCTGTTCGCAAAAGCAGTCGGTGGTGATGCACGAGTCGGTGGGAGCTGTTGATCCGGCGGGACAGGCGACTGTAGGGCAGCTATAGGAGGAAGCATTACAGCCTGTGTAATAATTGTCCGAATCTGGTTGAGCGCAGGAAGGGAAAGTTTTGAAGTCGATTACTGCTGGAGGTGCTCGCTGCTGGATGAGATGGGTATTTTGGCTTGTTGATGCGTGAGAGATGCTTGATATGAGCATCAAAGCCGATGACAGGAAACTTGATTTGAAGACCATCATAGAGGATTTGAGTGAAGATAGAAGGAGGTTTGTCCTAGAGTAATTTTCTCATGAATGAGAATGGTGTCGTGAAGAAGAGTATACAATGATCAGAATCTTTCACGAAGAGTAGAGAAACTGGGGGGGCCTACTTGACAGTGCATACTGCGAATGCTTTCCATCTAGCAATCTTTGAGGGCTGGATTTCCAGCCCGCCTGCTGCTCGTACAAATTTCGATTATTTTGATTCCTGATGCTGTTGAACCCCTACATGCTCTTGGATGCATTCGGGCAACATAACGGGTCGAGGAAAGCCTCAAGATCCTCAACCCCTGTCAGTGGAAGATGGCTGTCGTCGTGGCCTGGGTGTCGACCTGTCAGTTCGGATCTCGGATAGGATGGCCCGTGAGCTTATTTCTGTCCCGTGTTTTGGGCGGCGTTTGCCAGGGTATTTGAATGGATGGTGAGAAACAGAATAGGCATTCTTTGGCGAGGGGATGTGCGGCTGAGCCGCTATCATGCACGTCCTGCCCGCCTCAACTCGATTCTCAACTTTCAAAAAAGCAAAACATCTATCTAAGCTTTCCACACGGAGCGGGGTATCGTACGACGACGAATTTTGTTAAGTCGACTTGCACTAGCCCGATTCAGCAATCTCTTGGGGGCCAAACGCATCACAAAACACTCTCACCCCTCAATTTGTACCCGACTTTTCTCACAAAAATTGGGGTTAAGCGCGCAGCGCGGCTTAGGGTTAGTGGTTAGGTGTCAGGGTTATTGGGATATGATAAAAAAATGCAATTCTGAGAAGGCAGGCTGAATCTAGTTTAGTGCGGGTGAATTTTGGTGGTGCAAGTCGACTTAACGAAATTCACGACCTGCTGCACGTACACTCAATGCGGAGGAAGGGCGGAAAAGCCCGTCCCACATCGTTGAGAATTGCTTCTTCCAACAGGTTGGCCTCCTCATGGTAAGCTACTATTTTTAGCTTTTGAAAGGGTTCATTTCTTAACAGACCTATCCGGTGAGGGCTCGGCACATCAAATTGGGACAGATCCCGAAGAGGCTCTTTATCGCAGCTGACTTGGTGACAGGGTTGGGTTGGGAACACGAGTTTTGATAGACACCATGCATGCCACGCCTGTTCTTGTGCTTCTCAGCTCCCAAGCAACTATCACTGTGCTGTAATCTCTCCAATAAGGAGAAGTTTGCAATACTAGGGTCAAGAATCACGTTGTCAGAGGCGTCCTTCCCCTCTCCTAAGTGGCCAGTAACCAATGTGGTGTTCTGACCACCCCTGCCCTGTTCTTATCATTCTGATTTATGGTCGAGCCTTTGAGAGCATGCAGTTGGTCCCGTGGCTGTAAGGAAGGCTGATCGGCGATCTTGTCCAGCCATTGAGGTTATTATTTTGGTGATATTCTTCCTTGCGACCACAGAGCAAGATGAGTGGTTAGTATTTCGTCCATGGACAGGACTCGCAATCTCCCTCTCTCGAAAAATTTCTCTCGAAGTACCTCTTTGGCCATTTCTATGTCTGATTGTTCATAGCTAAAGTTCTTCGCCAAGAACTAGTCTTCTTAGAAAAGTCATTCTGCGCACGCTCTGTTGACTACGAGTTCGCAGCAGAGAAGGAAGGATTTTCACAAATCCAACCTTATTCAGCTGTCCGCCAGATCAACCCAAAACCTTACTCATACCAAGATGTTCAACTTAAGATGTAAGATCTTACTTCGGGCATCTTCCTATCAGCTTGAACGTTGAATTAACCAAAAGAACAGACAAAAATATGGCTAACTGTCATAATTTCTTGCACCCGGCTTCCGACAACTTCAAGCATCTCTTTGGCTTTATCCTTATTGTGGCAATGTTCAAACCAGTCGCTGCTCAGCCCGACTCACAGATATGCTGCCTCAAAGCTGCCCGAGCAGCTTGGAACCCAAGCTCAACTACCTTGCCATGGGACTCCTGCGCCTTCGGAGCCAGTTATGTTCAAGGATCAATCGCTCCTGGGTCAGTCCCTCAAGTTTTAGCCACGATGTCATTCTGTAAGAAAGAATGTCCTGGTTATAAGCTAAGCACCTTGAGCGAATGGCTCCTTCTCTTCACGACTTGGGTTATACCTGCAGCTGCTCTTCTCATAATCTGCTCTACAGGCGAGTGTGAAGAATCCAAGGAGAGACGCATCGACGTACCGGAAAGTAAGAAACGAACTCCCATGTCTCCCATGTTTCAATATGTCATTGGTCCAATCAACGGCGTCCTTAACAACGGCCTTGTGAGGATACCAGACGCCATACTGGAGTTCACCGGCATCCTTGGGGATCCAGCTAGTGCAATTAGAGGAGCATTCTCCGAAATTGCTTTAGATGTCCGAACAGTTCACAATCTTTCTGTTGGCAACAAAGATGAAGATCGTGGCAGAGAATTTGACAAGTTGATGAGAGCTTTGGCTATGGTCGCAGGGCAGACAAAGTTCGACCTAGATGTTGACAACAGGCTTGCAACCGTTTTCCTCTCAAAAGGTCTGCTAGTTGCTACCGGTCCTTGGCTCGGTGACTACCGGATTCGGAAGCTCCGGGTGCATTTATTGGAGATGAATAAAAACCGCGAACCAACGGGACTTCTGGCAGATGACAAATCCAGGTGGGCCGCCCTCAAAACATTGAAACCGGCCCTGGTATGCGAAGATAAAGATCGCCGCAAATTTCTCCGCAATTCTCTCCTCGCTCTACAAGCTGCTCTCGAGCCGGTGAAGAAATCAGAGGAGAAGTCAGAGAAGAAAACTCCAGCCGCAGGTCCTGGGGTTTCTACCCCACCACACGACCCCGAGGCCACCCAAAGCGAACTGGACCCGGAAGGAATTGATCCAGTCCAGCTCCGCAAAAACCTCATACAGGCGATTAAGGACATTTTGGACGACGAAAAAGCTCCGGAGGTAGCAGCTGCTGCCCCAGCTACCGAAAAACAAGACGGAACCAAAGGAGACATCAGGGGAGACATCAGGGAAGACATCAGGGAAGACATCAGGGAAGACGTCAAAGAAGACATCAAGGTTGAAGCTATTGAACTACCGGGTGACGTTACATTATTCGATCAAAGCGACTGGGCCAAAGGGCTCAGAATGGGCATCAAAGTGGGTTTGAAAGGACGAGTCGACTTCATGAAAGCCTTGGTCGTCCCCGTCGCACTGGGTTTGGTAGCCACTGCCGGTTCATTCTACACAGCATATACAACACTCGGCGATAACGACACTGCACATTCCCTTGCATATGGGACATGGTACTCTTGGATTATCATCCTCGCCGTGGCCAGCAATTGCTATATCGCGACCGCCAATCCAGGTTTGGTCAAACTTGCACTTCAAGACGAAGTCTACCTCTCCAAAGTCACTGTCCCCCTCCGAGAACGCGCAAATAACACCCGCAAATGGACCGATTGGTTGAAGAGAATAGGGTGTGAGGATGCCAACGATACATCTCTTGAATCTCCTGTACCTCCTGCATCGCCTGCATCTCCCGCAACCCCCGCTCTCTCCTCCAGATTCAGACCCATCAGGCCCAAATTACGACGCGCTAGTTCCACAATTCTCTCTTTGCCTTTCCAACAAACTCCCGGTCCGTTACCAAAGCCTAAAGGCTTCCTCAAAAAATCCAATCTCCTGTTCCATCTCATTGTCAAGCAGTTCGCCGGCTGGATCTGCGTCGCTCTCCCCTGTGCCTGTGCCGCTTCCATCTCCTACACCACGCCAACAGTCGGTCTCGGCTGCCGCTCCTTCAACCACATGCTCTACGGAATTCTGACGCTCGCCATCTCTGTCGTTGCGGTAATTCGCGCGTACCTCTCCTACTATTCGCCGAGCTTCACCACGAAAGTCCTGTTACGCACGATCTACATCATGGGTATCAGCTTAAATACCTTTGTTCTTGTGTTCGGAACTCTCTTTCATCTTATAGGACTCTATCGCAGCTGTGCCTGTGCTGTTCTTGGAGTGGGTGGCGATTTCATGCTACAGATTAGCGCGATTACTGCGTTAGATGTTGCGAACGCGAAGAAATTCTGGTTACCGGTGGGATATATGGATTTTGGGTTCGTGTGGATTGTGTGTTGTGTTGCTGTGGGATGTAGAGGTTTCATTCATTATCATATCAAGTGGTTTTTTGAGGCGGAGGAGAAGGAAAAGCGCAAGTAAGTTACTGCTACGAAGAAACGGAGTCACGGATGAAATTTCTTACAAGGCATCGAGGTTCTTACGGAGTGTCATTGTTGTTTGCCAAGTTGGACATTGCTAGGTTTATCGTTGAATGGGATGTCTGAATGCATTTCAGCTCCTAATCTATCGAAGTTCCTTTACAACTTCTGCCTTAAGATATTTTCTTAGTCAACAAGATATAATTTGCGTTATTCTGATCACCTTTTTAAATCCAATCAAAGTCAAGATGATAATTTCCTGTAATTTGCGACCAAGGGCAAACGCTTGAAATCCAGGAGTAGCGAAACATTAACGTAGAAATGAGTCTAACCAATTTAACACTTTCGCGGATCCACTTTGGGCAGCAGCTTTCGTAGGTCCACGTGCTCGACTCGTGCGCGACAAAGCGGCAACGTGAAGGCTTGGTTTTGACAGCCAGTTAAAATTTTTCGGATCCGAGTCTGCCCAACCGGAGACAGGATTGTGTGTGTGTGTGTGTCTGTATTTAACGTCCGGCGGAGTGAGAGGCCGTGGCCCCGTCCTGGTAAGCCCATAGGACTATAGGACGCCAGGGGAATAACCCCCTGGTTAGTTACGGTCTAGAGGCTATATACAAAAAACCTTATTACTAGGGAAAAATACAGTCATACCAAGTGTTTTAAAGGCCTCTATATTTCTATAGTTCTATAGAGAGCTTCCGTTAATCCCTTTTACAGTGTGACGGCAGGATCACTGTAAAGGTCGAAGTATAGCGTTCAGTTGAATCCAAATGTAATTGAAAATACTAAATTAAGGAAGCTAAAGGGCGAGGGGAACCTCGACCTTTAAGTACAATCTGTCCGCTTAGTATATTTGAGGCCGTAATGTTTAATATTACAGTATATGTAAAGTGTGGCAAGTGTTGTGGCGGTGCCAGCCGTTATATTACCCCCCCCGTAAAAGAGATCTAAATGCCCTCATTTAGACTATATCCTGATATCGAAAACTCATAATCCGTTATATGAAAACTTCTTACTTGAATCTAAATTCTGGCCATATCTCCGCTATAGTCAATTAGCTAATAGTCCGCTCCGACTAATCCTCGTTTTCCGTTAATCTTATAATCTTACAAGTCTGATCTAATAATACTTCGGAATGAGTAATATATATTTGTGTTGACTTTGGGGCCTCCAATATTACTCTCTTTTCTGGAACGGGTAGTAAGGGTAACTGAAATGTCGGGACGGGTTCTACTCGTTACTTGCCCTTGACCTTAGTGATAGTCTTTTTGATAGCGAGAATACTGGTTTTGCCGGCCTTTTATTCTACTTTCTTTAATTCCGATTTAAGGTAAGTAATCTTAGTATTACTATTCTTGAACTCCTTCTTGACTTTATTTAATCTTCTATCGGATTTTCGTAGATTATTACGGATAGTTTATAGTTTTATTATCTTTTAGTATTATCTGTTCTCTATAATTCTGGTAAGGATTCCGGTATATTTCTTCTTTAGGATAATCTTGTTTTGGTATTCTATATAAAAGTTAACTAAATTATAGATATTATTAGAATAGGGACAAGTATCTTTAATAATTGTAATAATTAATTTCTATTCTTTTATCTCGGATTAATATTTTATATAAGATAAGTAAGTAACGGGTATAATTATATTTGCCGGTATAGGGTTTATTTATTACTAGATCCGGTTAGTAGTTATTAGTATTTAATTACTATTCTTTTTATCTTAATCGAGTATTTCTTTATTTTTATCGGTTTATTCCGGATTATCTTTACTTTCACTGGATAAGAGTTTATTATTAGATATAACCTGAAAGTACTCTATATTATTTCCTTGATTAGTATAGTCTATCTACTTTATCTCTTCGATTATAATTTCTGGTATTTGGATATCTATTCTATAATAGTCTATTAGGGTTTGGATTTCTTTATTGGAGACTCTTTTATTTATATTATTAATATAATAGGGCGGATTATCGCTTTTAATAAGAGTGAAAGTAATACTATTAAAGGAAGTATTATTAAAGAGATTCTGAAGGGAGACTTGACTGGAGGATATTTGAGTGTAATTTATTATAAATCTAAACTTGTAATTTGCTTTTCGAAGATCCTAAGGGTAATCAGGATATAATATCAGTTATAATAAGCTAAAGGATTTGTGATTATTAGTAAAGTAAATAGTGGGAATCTAAGTTCGATATAGGGATTAATAACTTCAAGTGAATAATTATCATCGATTCACCTTTATAATATATGAGTCGCGAAGCGGGATATAGAACTTATAGGAGATATTAAGTCTGGGATCTTAATGAGTATAAAGGATATAGTAATAAAATAAAGGGAATAGTATTAGGATTTTCGATAAAAATCCTTAAAAGGTCTATTAGTTTTTTCTTCTCCTCTAGTAATATGAGTCTAGATACTGTGATTTATTATCATCCTTATAGTCCTTATTAAACTTATTCTTTTAGATATAACGGATTTAAGAATCTAGTCTAACTAATAATTCTATTTTGTCGGGATTTTACTTATAGTAATATCTAAATTCAAGTATAGTATTCTTGAAGTTAGAGACAGAATATTATTAATTATTAGAGTTCTATCCTCTCTATTCAATTTTATAATACAGTTTATTATAGAGTATATAAAAAGATAGTATTTTTTTGACTTTTTATTCCAGTTTACTATTAACTTTCCCGATTTCTAGTTCGGGATTAATTTAATTAGGTAATGGATTATTAGGATTCTTTTATAATCTATTTGTATAGAAGATTAGCCAAATCCTATAAGAGATTAATAATTTCAAGTAATATAAATATTCTATTATATTTAAGATCTCGAAGAGACTAACTAGTAGATAGTTTAGTTTATTTAAAAGTTTATTTATCTTTTATATCTTTTTGATTATATAGACCTTGTCTTCTGGACCGAAATCGGGTATCTATTATTTCTTATTAGTTTATTTGGTTTATTATTCTTATATTTATTTTATATAAATCCTGGTATATATTATAATATTATTAATCCTCTTTGCCTATTATTATATTTCTTGTTTATTAAGCTTTTCCCTGGATATTCGGAATTTACTTATAACTAATATTTAATTAAAGTCTAGATATGACTTATAATTATAGTTGACTATTAAAGGGAATAGGCCGGTCGATTTATGGGAATAAGCGGTTCCGATAGTGTTTAATACTAGTAAGAGATCGGTTTAGTTATCTTGAAAGTGATTAACAAATGGCCTTAAACGGATATTAATAATCTGATTAATTATTTCTGTTTATCTGTTAATTTGAGTATACTTTATAGTTAATAATTTTAATTTCATTCTAGTTAATATCAATAGTTTATCTATGAAATCGGAGATAAATTGAAATCCTCGGTTATTAGTAATAGTTAAGGAATAGTTCCGGAATCTCTAGATATATTAATAATATAGTAATATTATAATCTTAATAATTATACTCTTATTCGTGAAGAGACTAATATATTATTTGGATAGTTAATCTATTATAATAAAGATATTATTATAATTATTATTAGTGGATTTAAGAGAATAGAAATTTATAAACAAGTCGTTTCACGTATATAAGGGGACGGGCAGAGAGTGGAGTAGGCCAGGAATCTTGTTTTTAGACTTATAAAACTATTAGTATTCGTGATAATTTACTATATATCAATTAGTGTCACTTTTCTAGATTAGTTACTAGTAGTAACATTTCGTGAATATTCTCATTTTTATCTTTTCCGGATATATTATTATTATAATATTATAGATCTATTAAAGTAAACAAGTCCTCAAGTTATTATAATTGTCTAGTATTATTAATTTCTTATTATAAAGTAGTAATTTATTAGTCAGTTCTCAAGGGAGAGTATTATTCTGGACTTTAATATATTTTTTATTAAGGTTTGGGTTTATATAATTTATTTATAATATCTCCTCTATTACTTTTAAGTCTTTAATGGAGTTTTTGGTAAAAGTCTTATCTTGACTATCTTGTATTTTAACTAATATTAGAGTTATCTCGGGAGAAAGAATAGTTTTTATCTTTTCGGTTTTCTTTATTACTTTTTGTATAGATATAAGTTTATTTTTATATAATAGGATATTAGTAATAGTATTCTTTTTATTAGAATAATAGATGATTTGAAAGTGAAATTGTAAGAGTATATCTATTTATCGAATTTGTTATTCGTTTAATAGTCTCTTTATTCCGAAATATTCAAGTACTTTATAGTCTATAATAATCACGAAATGCAATAGACTAGTAAGTTCTGTCTATTATTCCTTGAATACTAGAATAACTATAAGGAGTTTCTTATTATAAATCTTGTAATGGGTCTCTATTCCTTAAAGGGCCTTTGAATAAAAGGTAACGGGATATCATTTATTATCTTGAGGGCACTTTTGGGAAATTATACTTATAGTGATTAGGTTCGAGTAATCAGTCTCGATTCTAGTTTCCCGATTATACTAAAAGTAAAGAAATATAAGGATTAATATAAGTATAGCCTTTAGTTAATAGAAAGTATTTAATTATTCCTCGTTTAGTTTCAGTTTTAATAGTTTGTCCTTTCTTATTAGATAATTAAGGGATTTGGAAATATATTTATATACTTGAATAAACCTTTAATAAAAGTTATAGAATTCTAGAAATAATTAAACTTTCTTTTTTATTAAGAGTATCTTTCAATTCCGGATAATAATAGTCTTGATAAGGTTTATTTATATACTATAATCCGATATTATAAAATCTAGAAAGGTTATTTTAGTAATCTTGAACTTATATTTATGAATATTAATCTGTAATCCTGTTTCTTAAAGTTTTTATAAGATTATTTTAATATATTATTAGTATTTCTTTTTATTTTTGAAGAAAATAAATATATTATTAATATATATTAAATAGAAGTTATTTAGATAATTTATAAGAATAGTATTAATATACTATTAGAATATTACTAGACTATTATATAATTTGAAAAGAAGAATAATCGGTTTAAAAGAGTTATATCTTATTTAGAATATTATCTATATTATAAATTCAGGTTCTATTCGAATATAATTAAAGATATATTTTATATTAAATTTCGTAAATATTAATAAATTGACTAGTCGATTAAGAGTCTCAATAATCAAGAGTAGAGGATATTAGTCCTTCTTTATTAAAGTATTAAATTAATAATAATTAATATAAAAATATAAACTTCTATTTTTCTTTTTTACAAATAGGATTAATAATAAGTATAAGGAATCTAATAGTTTAATAAAATCCTTTTTTAAATTCTTTATTAGATATTCTCTTATCTTTTCGAGTTCCGGAATATTTATTTTATATAAATAAATTATTATTATAAAGGATTCCGGTCTATTAAATCTCAGTTTATAATCAAATAACCGGGATTGGAAAAATATATTTGTGATTCTTTTCAAGAAGATACTAATTAGTTTATATAATCAAGAGAGTAGAACGGTTTTTAGTTTTTCGATTTTGATAATATCCGAAATTATAATATTATTAAGAGTATCTTATTTCTCTTTATCGAGTGAATATATTATTTTCTTAATCAGGATATAGTATTTTATAAATTAAGTCTTCTTTAATTATTTGAGTATAATTATTTATTAAAGAAGAGATTTATATTTGACTTTTTTTAGAATATAATCGATTTTATTAATAGTTATAAACTTATTATAATTATTAGTTTCTTTTATATTTATTTGAAACGAGATAGTTTTGATTAGACAAATAGAATTATTATATTAACTATTAGTATTAAAGGTATTAAGGTTTAATTCCTCTTTTTATTATTAATATTTAATCTTTTATATTTGGAGATTATTAAATAATAATTTAGATTATCTTTTCTTAATTTCTTATTAAGGGTTTATATTTATATTTTTAAGGACTTAAATGAATATTCTTATTAATTTATCTTTTTATTAGTAATTCTCCTTGAGGAATTAGTCTTATCGATTCGAATCTCATTAGTCCGATTTATAATCTTCTAGTTAATAAAGGTAATTTTATTAGTAATCCAGTAGAATATTATACTTTATAAATCACTTTCTATTAAGTATAAGATTATAGAAGTCAAGTTTAGTAATAAGAAGGTATTATCGGGATTATTTATATTTATTAAATTCCAGATTTAATTCAATAATCTATTAGATAGTCTTATTGGATTAATTATCGAATTCTTATAAGAAGATCGGTTTCTTGAATTTATATACTAATATATATAATATATTTATTAATAGATAAATAAGATTTTGGTTAATTAGAATATAGGTATTCATTCTAGTATTTATTAGAATATTAAATATTTTAGTTTTATTTCCCTAATTTACTTTATAATTAATAAGAAATTATTTTTTACTAATAAACTAAATTAAATTAATAGATTCTCGATAAAGATATTATTCTAGATTAGTTACTTTTAGTCCTAGAACTAGACTTTTTCCGAATTATTATCAGAGATTTTATTATCTAATAAATATTAGTATATATTTTTATTATCCAGGTTTTATTTATTATTTTCAAGATCGGACTAGTCTTCTTTAATAGATATAAGTTTATTTAAATCCAGATAATTCTTTTTCTAATATTCTATTTTATTATATTAAAAGTAATATAGATTATCTGATTTCTCGGTTTTATTCTCGTTTTCTCAATAGAATAATTCCCTTAATCGAGTAAATATTGAGTATATAATAACGGGAATATCACGGGGTCTATTTATATATTATAGACTGAGGATTATATATTAGTGAATAATTCCAGTTTATTAATTCTCTCGGTTCTATTAGTTTTTGATAAAGAGAAGTCTATTTTCCTATTCTATATATTACTCAATTAAGTCTTTAGTTAAGTCGAACTTCTTGTCTTCTAGACTCTTTAATAGTTTAATATTTATCCTATTTAATAGATTATTATACTAATTCTCTGGTAATTTGTTTAGTTTAATTATAAAGTGAATAAAGTCTATTCAAAAAGTAAAGAAAGGCTTATTCCTTTATTTGAGTTTTTAGTAATTCTTCTTGACTTATTACTTGACTATTTCCTTACTTTTATTATAGATCTGATAGAGGATTTTGAAGATTTATTTAATCTCTATAATCGGGATAATTGAATCGGATTATAGTCTATTATAGATAAAGTCTTTAGGGTCTCTAGTTATTAGTCGAGTTATATAAACGATCTTGAGAGTATTATTATTAAACTCAAAGGAATTTTGTATTAGTTTATTCTGTATATTAAAAGTCCAGTTTTCGATAAGATAGTTATTCTTTCCTATAAAGGGAATGGAGTCCTTAATCCTAATAGATTATTAATAATCGAGTAAATTCTCGATTATATAAGTAAAGGGAGTTATAGAGACTTCCCTTTAATTATCCTATAAAGCTTCTGGGGATTTGTCTCGATTTCTGTATAAATTTATCTATTTTTTCTTTTATTTTATTACTTTTACTTAAATTAGTTATTCCTTTTCTTAGAAGCGGGTAGTAAGGACCTTATACTTATTATTCTGATTAATGAATATATAGACCTGATTAGTGAGATATTTGATATAATTGTGAAAGCTCTAATTGGACTCTATCCGCTTATTAGTAATTCCTATAAAGTGATCGGCTAGTATCTGATAGGCCCTTATCTTTCGATCCTGTTTTATTATCTTCGGGTATTCTTTTAAGATCTTGTCTTCCAGATTAGTGAGTAATATCTCGTTATTATCTCCTGAAATAGTAATTAGATAGTCCTCTCGGTATTGGGGATTTGTAATATCGAATTCCTCCTTCTCAGTCTTATCCCGTTATTATCTCTTATTCTTGGGATTAAGGCAAGTAGACTGGAGAGTGTTTTCCTGGAGAGTATTACTCGGTCTAGTCTTATTAATATCCGGTTTATAATAGATATTTATTATAATAGAGTACTGGACTAGATTCTAGTCCGAGAGTAATAGATTGAAACTAGTAATTATTCTTTCTTATTTGAAATTAGTAAATTAAAACCGATTACTAAGTCCTTCCTTATTTGAAATTAGTAAACTGAAACCGATTATCGAATCCTTTATTATTTTGAATTAATAAAGGGGAACCGATTATTGTCTTACTTTAAGGGGATATTATCTATTCCAGTTAAGAGTCGAACTCCGAGATTAGCTAGATTATAGAGGATAGGAGTATTATCTGCTCTAATTAAGGATTGAATTCCGAGATTAACTGGATTGTGGAGAATACTAATTATTCCTTATTTTGAGTCGGTAGAGGATTGACTATTATCCTGTTTCGTTTTGAGTTAATAGACCTGAATTGACTATCAGTAATTAGTAGAACTGGACCCAGTCAGTTAGTCTCTCTAGAGATTTACAGTTCGAGGAGATTTCGAATATCAGGAACGGTATTCTATTATTATTCCTTAAGGATAATCTGGGTCCTTTACTAGGGAATATCTTAGTCATTTCTATAGACTAGTATAAGTGAGTTTAGTATTATATGATAATAGAATTACTATAAAGGTTAAAGTATAGTATTTAGTTAAATTTAAATATAATTGAAAATACTAAATTAAAGAAGTTAAAGAACGAGGGGAATCTTGACCTTTAAGTATAATCTGTCCGTTTAATATATTTAAGGCTATAATGTTTAATATTATAGTATATATAAAGTGTAATAAGTGTTATAGTGATACTAACTATTATATATAGATTATTTTTGGTATTTCTATTATAATATTCCCTTTTTTTTAATCCTATCTTTAGTTTATTTATAATCTCCATCTAATAATATAATTAAGTATTCTAATTGTTTTTTCTTTTATCTCTTATTATAATCCGTTTTTATATATATTCCCGTATTCAATTATAATCCAGAAATATTCTCGGATTTACTTTTATAGACTGGAGATTATTCGAATATTATTATTCTTTTATTTCCTTTACTTTTTCGTAATTTCTTATTATATAATCTCATATAAGTCGGGATTATAATAACTATTAAATTCAAGTCTATTAGAATATCGGAGAGGACTAGATTCTTAAACTAGGTTTATTATTCTCTCTCGAATATGAAAATTCTATAAGGTATTCTAAAGGAGTTAATTGTTTATATTAATAGTTATACGAGTTATTATATTATACTTCTAGTTAAAACGAGTAATAATTCTATTACTAATTATTATTATAGTAATAAGGGCCTCTGTTTTGGTTAGATTAGTTATTAAGGGCCCGTTTAGTATATTATAGATACTAGTATTTGAATTAATATTCGAATACTAGTTTTCGGATATTATAAAAAACGCGTTTAGGTAATTTTCGAATATTGAATAATGAATACTAATATTCGGATATTGAGTATTTATTCTATATAAATTCCCGGATATCCAAACTCATTTATAAAGTTGAGTTTGGATATCTACTTGTTTAAATACTCGTTTAAAGTACTATTATAAACACTAAAAATATAGAGTTTTCAGAGTTTATATACACTTTATAAAAATATAATTTAATTATACTATTCACGATTTCAGATAACTTATTTTAAACCGAGTTCGATATCGAATTCGAGTCGACTATTACTCAAATCGCTTTGAATAATATCGAGTATTAGAAGATTATATATTATAATAAAATTCCTATAAGAATATCCTCTTAAAGAGACTCTTATAAAACTAATAATCTCCTCTAGTATAATCATTCACGTTAATATTAAGAATAATTATATATATCCTTCGAAGTATTTAATAAATAAGAATAATCTCTAGTTTATCTGATTATTCTATTTTGAATAAGGTTATTGTAATATTTTTCGCTTTGAGAGTTCGTTTCGGATATAGTATTTTATTAATAATAAGTTATTTAATCAAGGAGGTATTAGGATTAATTAATAAAGACAATATAGAGATGAAATTATTAAATTAGTGAGATTGAAGGATTAAGGCTTAATAGACTAGTGGAGGTTATTCTGAAACCTTTGTAATTAAAATATTATTTAGTATTCGAATCTTTATCAAATAGGCCTAAATAATACGAATATTAGTATTCGTGAGTATTCGAATATTAGTATTCGGATATTAGTATTTAAATACTAGTATTCGTAACGAGTATCGAATCCAAACGGGCCTTAAACCGAGTGAAAACTTCAAACTCTGTCTAATATAATCTATCCCTTTCAACTCTACCTGATTGAGTCTAAGCTCTAAGATCATATTGCAATTAAGCTCAATTCCAGGTTCGTAGTAGACACTACGTATAAGTGTTCAATTATAGTCCGTCAATCGGAGATAGGAGAATTGGGCATCTCGTTCGCTCAGTTAATAAAGTCACGTGTTATTATTTCAAGTATTAATAGGTACAATTATTTGGGCGACAAGACAAGGCTAATCAAACCCCTGTTCTTGTCACTTAAGCGAGAAATTTTGCCAAGACCCTATCACTTTAAGAAGCGAGTTTTACTCCCGTATTACTTTTAATTCATGTTTACACTCCGCATTTCAACGCGACAGGATTAGTAATTAAATAATTAATTCTTTTAAACCTTAGTCTTGTGATTAAAAGGGTGCCTTTAAATTTTTGAAATATTATAGTTGTGTTATGCGATTAATTACACTTTACGCTTAATAATTTAACTTTTTTAAGTTATTTTGCGCGGTGTTAAAAGCGGCGAAAAAGGGAACTTAGCGGATTGCCTTAAAACTTTTGGTTATGCGGAATTAATACCTTATATATTAGGTTTTTGTCATCAGAATAAGTGTACTCGTATTAATAATATATATTTAATTAAGTATCTATTTGTTACACTCTTCAATCGTCGATCAGTTTCCTTATCGTGATATAACGCAACTCAAGACCGAGTTGGATCGAGTAATCACGTATATACACATGGCTTTAAATACTGGTCATAGTGATAGAGCGGTGCCTTAATTATACCAGAATTAAAAAAAAGTCAAAAAAGGGTCTTGTTAAGGGTCTTTGCTAAGGGTTATGTCAGGTACGCAATTATCACGTTATAGAATATTATAGTACACTATAATACGTCATGACTACTCTTTGGCAGAGTCCTGGAAACTAATACAGGATAAATGAGTGCGCGGCTCGCTAAGCACGGGAGTCCGTGCGTTCGCGTTCCAAAAAGGCAAGAATGCCAGATAAGGCTAGCCCGGTGCTCCACTCAGGGAGTCCACAATGAGGTGGAGCGAAGCGATACTAACTTATAGACAACCCAATTTCCAATTCCCCCCCTCCCCTAACTACGACCCCCAAACCTCAAATCGCCGATTTTAAGAGATTTTTGGTAAAGTTAAGCTTTTCTTTCGGCCCACGCTTCGCTCCTAGCCGCGCACACGAAAATTGGTCGAGGTGCACGTCCATTTCTCGCTTTTCAACCCTCACTTTACCCCCACCCCACAACTCGCTTAAAAATATATCCTCATTTTCGCACGCACGCACCCCTCTCACCACTCTCACTCCCACCCACCCCTCTCGCTCCCCAATTTAAATATGCGAGGGAGCGAGTCGGCGCGAAGCGCCGATAAGCGACCAAGCTCACTAATTAATTACTATTAAGGGTTTTACCGGCAAATAACGCGCCTACCAGAAAACGCCTTACTAGAAAACTATACTCAGGGAACTAGCGGCGAGCACGAGCTCTGGGAGTGCTAGTGAAGTGGGAATATTATAAGCTATATTATAGGCCATGTTATAAGGAGCAAGGCTTGTAGGTTATTGCCTTAAAGTGTTAAAAAGTATTATATTTATTAAATATTATACTCGTTATTTAATAATCGTTTTGTTCTTGGATCTTTATTCTTAAATATTATAATTATTACTTCGTGAATGTTTTATTCCTAGATTCTCATTTCTTAATATTATACTTATTATTTATTAAGCGTTTTATTCCTCGTTCTTGGATATTATACTTATTATTTCGTAAAGCGTTTTATTTCTCGTTCTTGGATATTATACTTATTGCTTCATGGGCGTTTTATTCCTCGTTCTTGGCGTTTTATTCCTGGATTCTCGTTCCGTTCCTGGCATTGCGGGTTCATGAGCATTGCGGGTTCGTGAGCATTGCGGGTTCGTGAGCATTGCGGGTTCGTGGGCGTTGCTAGCTCCTGGCCATTGCGGGTTCGTGGGTATTGCTGGCTCCTAGACATTGCGTGTTCGTGGGCGTTGCTGGCTCCTAGATATTGCGGGTTCGTGGGCATTGCTGGCTCCTAGACATTGCGGTTTCGTGGGCATTGCTGGCTCCTAGGCATTGCGGGTTCGTGGGCGTTGCTGGCTCCTGGCGTTGCGGGCTCCTGGCATTACTAGCTCCTGGACGCTTTGGGAGCCTTAGGTATTCTTGGCAATTGTGGCTTATTTGCGAGTTTGTGGCTGGGTGTTTTAAGGGGTGTTTTATAGAGGGTCTATACGGGTGATTGAGGATATACTTTTAAGTGAGCGTGATAAGAACGCGAGACCAAGCAGTAATGGCCGTGCTTCTTATGCGTAGCCAACCGGGGACGGGAAGGGTCGCGAGATGGTATACAAGAAAGTGCGGGTTTTAGCAAAAATGTGAAGAAATCGGGCCCTTTAACAATGGGGGATAAGGGGCAAGTACTAGTATAACTATAGTTTTTGCTTTGCTATTTCATTGCTATAACTATAGCTATCCCTTATCTAAAGAAGAGTTGACGCAAAATTGGACCCCTACCTTCCTTCTTAAGGATACTTGACGCTTTGGGATAGCTAATGCAGGGATGTTACAGGGATTAGGGGTCATCTCTCCTATAGAATTCATTGGGAAGAATATTCAAGCTGTCACAACTCAATCATGCCTCGAACGCTACCGAAGAGACTTGTTCATATTCCACCTGGAGACAACCAACACGATAACATCCGCCTCATCCTCACTGATCAAGCGGACCTCGGTCAAACAAACTACCTCTCGCTTACACATTGTTGGGGAGGCACAGCTCCACTGATCACGACTCGCCAAAATCTGTGCGACATGCTTCAGGCTGTACCTTTTCAATACCTGTCCAAAACATTCCAAGATGCTATTATAGCAACGACACGTTTGGGTTTCGAGTATCTCTGGATTGATAGCCTTTGTATTCTCCAAGATGATGATGCTGATTGGGAGGAGGAAGCATCACGGATGGGAAGCATATACGCCAACTGTCTTCTCAACATTGTTGCTGCTGGTGCAAAGGATCGCTCTATCGGCTGCTTCTTTTCCCGCAATCATGCTTCCTTGTACGGATGCACTATTCATAATCGATTTTCTGGTGATCACTGCAAACGACTCAAGCATGCTGGGACCTCCTTCGTAACAGAAGGTCTTCCTCAAACCATTGACGACAGTCATACAGCAACTAGAGGTTGGTGCTTTCAGGAGACGTCCCTTGCACCTAGGAGTCTATACTTTTGCGAAAGTCAGTTGTTCTGGGAGTGTCGAGCTGTCCGTCGCTGTAAGTCCAGATCTACCAACTGGTCAAGCTGCAGATACTTTCCAGGATTTCGTGATATCGGCTGGACGAAAGTTGTCGAGTCTTATTCGCGCGGCCAACTAACATTTGCGAAAGACAAACTTATTGCACTCTCTGGAGTTGTTCGGCAATTCGACCATTTCAATAGCAGTAAGGAACTGTACCATGCAGGCCTTTGGTGGGCTGGAGATGGAGACACTAATGACGAGGTCTTTGTCGCTCAGTTGCTCTGGCACGTTCGTCCCCAGGATCGTAGACCGCGAAACCCCAGCTTAACAGCACCTTCATGGTCTTAGACTTCCATCGACGGCCCAGTATGTTTGGACTAGACGGAAAATATTATGAGGTCGACCACAGGTTGGCAGTATGAGATGTACGACTTAAATCTACGGAACGTGAGCGTTAAGCTCCGTTCGAATGACCCTTTTGGAGAGGTTGCTTGTGGTAGTCTTGAGTCACGATATGAGAGAGCTGGTCCTTTTGGTGTGAAAGGCGAGCTTCTTTATCGTCCCGTAGCTGGACAGATGGACTCAGATTCAGATTTTGGCAGAAAATTGCTCTATGGGTGTAAGGCATATCTAGACGTTAAGAATGAGCAATCTATTTTCTTGTACTGCGCCCCTGTCGTTAAGTTCTCACAGATTGGAGGAGAAGAAACAGAGATTAGGGGCCTATTGCTTGAAAATATTGGAGATGAGACGTTCAAGAGAGTTGGAGTGTACGTTTGTATTAGGAATAAGGGGGATTTAGAGTTTATCTTATCTGCTAGCGACAAAAAGGACATCATTATAGTCTAAAGCAATTCCGTTCCGCTAATGCGGAAGACGAATAGACTGACTTAGCGCATCTAGAAATATGAAAAGCTGTGCCATAGTGAGGCATTATTTGTTCCGTTATCACAACGGTAATGATGTGTTATAAGATTACTATTCTTCAAATCTTTCTCTCTCGCAGAGGACATTCATTTAGTCTCATAAGGCCCCATGCGATAATAGTTATAATCGAAAAATTAAATTTATTTAAATATTAATTATAAATAAATTTAATATTTTTTTATTTTATATTTTATTAAAATTAAATCTTTTAATTAATATTAATTATAAAATATATATTTTTTATTATTATATATTATTATTATATTTTTAAATATAATTTAATTTTATTAAATAAAAAATAAAATAAATCTTTTTATTTTTATAATATTTAATCTTTATTTAAATTTTATTTTAAAAAAGTATTTATTTATTATTTTTATTAAATAACTTTTTTTAAAAATACTTTTTAAAATAATTTTTTTTAATTATTTTATATATTATAATTTTATAAATATAAAAAATTAAAAAAAATTTATAATTAATAAATAAATTACTAATAAAAATAATATATTTAAATTCTTTTTTTTATATAATTATATAAAAGAAATTTAAAATAAATATTAATATATTTATAAAATACTTTTATAATTCTTTTAATATTTAAATATAAATATATTAATTAATTTATAATTAATTAAAAAAACTCGTTTAATATTTAATATAATTAAAATATTATATATAAAAAGTAATTTTAAATATTATAATAAAATTAATTTTATTATATTATTTTTTAATACTTTTAATTAATTTTAAAAAGATTATATTATAATAATATAAAGATTATTATATAATTATTAAAATTTAAAATATAAAAATTAATTCTTAAATATTAGTACAGTTACACTGCAGTTACGCTGGTCACGTGACGTTGTCATGTGACAGCGTGGCCAACCGCGCTCAAGCCCCTGTAACTAGTCCCGATTAGGTTTAGTTAATTTTCGAGAATGGATTAATAATATTATAATATTATTAATCTTTTCTCTTTTTAATTAATTACTATTTTATATAATAAGTATTTCACGAAAATGTAATAACTATTTAATATAATCGATAAGAACTAATACTAATCAATTCGTGTACAAATTAGAAGGATTTAATTATTTATTAAAATCTATTTATATATACAGATTAGAAAAAGATTAATCAGGAGTCTAAAAAGTATTTAATAGTTTATAGTAATTAATATCTCTTTATATCAAAAGGGGGAAATAGTACAAAAATCGATTTCTTAAAAGTATTTAATAATCTATAAAGTCGAATATTACTTTTTTATTAAATATAGTAATATATTAAAAGCATTTAGTAATTTATTATAAAACTATTCTAATTAGTATTTGATTATCTATTATCTTCTTTTTAAAACTTCTCTTTTTATAATCACTTTAATTATATTCTCGAATTGATTTCGATTTTTCACTTTTCTTTTTTATAAAATTAAACTCGTATAGCCTTTCCTTAATCTATTCCGAATTTCGAATCTTCCCGAAAAATATTTAATAAGTTTATAGACTATTATTATAGTATTTCCTTCAAATATAGACTTAATCTTATATATATAAATATTGAAAATACTAGAAACTGGAAATATTCGAGAATAAGAATATTATTAAATAATAGTTAAAAGGTCTCTAGTTCTCTAGATAAGTTTATTATCTATAAGTAAATACTCTTGAATAATATATTAGATATATTCAATCTCGTATTTATATTTCTTTAAATACTATAATCTAATATAAATTAAAAATAGAATACTCGAATTGAGAAATAGAATAATAGAATATTTAAGAATATAATATTAAAGATTAATTTTAAAAAATACCTTTTAATAAAATTATATAAGTATAATAAGAATAAATTAAATAATTATAATTTATAGGAATTATTTTATTATGATTTTAATAATTTTATTATTTAAAACTTTAGGAATAATTATTTAATAATAGAATAATAATTTCTCAAAGTCTATTTATATTATAATAATATTTATATTAAATTTATTATTAATAATTAATTAATTATATAGACTCTAATTAATATATTAAACTAGAAGATTATAAAAGAATAAAATAATACTAAAATTATTAAATTAGAAATTATATATATTAATTTTATAAAAGGATTTATAATTTTAATATTCCTTATATTAAATAATTATAATTATAATAAAATAAATATTACTTTATTATTACTATTATTACTAATTCAAATTATACTTTTTTTATTATTATAAATCGAATTTCAATTTTAATCTTTATAATAATTCTTCTTTTCGATTTTATTTATTTTATTTATTTTATTATATATAGAATTATTATTATTTTAGTATTTATTACTTTTAATATTTTTCGGAATACTTTTATTTACTTTAGACTAAAGATAATTTATTCCTGAATCTATATTCGGTTTTCAATTAGTATAAAATATAAAATTAATCTCAAAAATAAATAAAAATTATAATAATAATATAAAATATAATAGAATAAATAATTACTTTAATTATAAACTATTAATATTCTATAATATATATTAATAATTCGATCTATTTAGAGAAGTATATATAAAAGTATTCTTATATATATTTAAAAGATTAATTAAAATATATTATTATAATATTATATTATCTCGACTATTATTCGATAATATTTATAATAATATAAGAGTTTACTTTTAGAGTCCTGAATACTATCGGATTAATTTTAATAAATAGAATAATTTTATTCTGGAATTAATAATAATAAAGTATTCGAATAAGTCAATTTGGAAAATTATATATTAGTTATTTAATAATTTAATAAAATTATAATTCGGACTTTCACTTAACTTATATACACTTATATTTTATATTAATAAAGTAATTATAATCTATTAAAACTATCCGGTCTATTAATTGATTATAATTAACTTTTTTAAAAAATCTAATTAATTTATAAATAAATTATAATTATTAATAATTATTTATAAAAAGGAATAATAATTGAATAATACTAAAATCTATTTTATTAATAGAAAATATTATTTAAATAATAATTATTATAATTATCGGAATAGGAATAGATAATATAATAATAATTATAATTATAAAAGTCGTAATAATTTCAGAAACTCCTTCAAACCACGTGATAGTTCCAGACCACGTGCCCGCTTTGGCCTTATAAAGTTATACTTTATTTATAAGAAACCAGATTATTATTCCTGGAATTACAGTTCTAGAGAATAAATAAAAAAGAAAATTTATTTTAAGATTAGAAACCTTTATTAATTTAAGAATACTAATTCCGATAATTTTAATAAGAATTTTAATAATATTTATTTATAATATATTATTAAAATCGAAGATAAATTAAATAAAAATAATAAAAGTAATAAAAATAAAAATAATCTAGATAATATTATTAGTATTTTTATAATTCTACTAGTAAATATTAATAATATTAAAGAGATTAGAACTAATTAATTTATATTAATTAAGAGTTTTCTAATTATATTAATCCTTATAAATAACTTTAATTCCCTTTTATTTATTTATTAACTAATAGACAAAAACCCTATACTAAAATCTAATAAATCGTTTATAGAAAACACTTATACTTTTATAATTAAAAATATATTTAAATATAATTCTTATTACTTTTATAAAATTGTAATTAATACTAGAATATTCAAATACTTAATTACTAATTTCGATTAATTCTAGATATTATAATATATTAATAAAGATATTATATTTAATAAAATTATTAAAAGTTAAATAATTATATAATTTAATATTAATAATAATACTTTAATTAATTTTATAAAAATAAAAATTCTAATTGAATAAATAGAATTCTATATTATATTTATAAAAACACTATTTCTATTTAGTCTAAAGAATATAAATAAGTTAAGAGTCTATTTTAATAATCTAATTAATTATATTATTACTTCTAGAAAAGATATATTAGTAATATAATATTTTAATTATTCTTTTCTATTCTAGAATACTTTATTATAGAGTTTTATTATTAAGTCCTTTAATTATAATTTTTACTTTTTTATAAATATTAAATTATAATAATTATATTATTATTTTAATTATTTATTAGTAAATAGACTATAAAATATACTTAAATGAATAGAATATAATATTAATAAAGAAACTCTAGAATACTTTATAAAATACTATAAGTATTATTAGAAACACGATTAATTATTCGAATAATTCAAGTTTAATCTAAAAGATAATATTAATTTCAATTATTTAATTATTATTAATATTTTCTATATTTCTAATAAATCTATATTTTATATTATTAATAAAAGTACTCGATATTAAACCGATTAGTAATTTCAAAATATTAATATAATTCACACTTGAAATACTTTATAGAAATATTAAATTAATATCTATTTAGGTCCTTTTAATTAATTTATTATAGATTCCGGAAAGTAGTTTATAAATAAGGAATTTATCTAATATATAAATATTATAAATATTAAAGTCAAAATCGTTTTTATAAAAGTTTATAATTTAATTAAAATTATAGAATACTATTATAATCCGATCTAATATATTTATTTTATTATTATAATCGAAATTCAAAGTATTAATAAAAATATAATATTATAAATAATCTTTAAAACTATTAATAATATTATAAAACCCGACAGATTAGTATTTATTCTATTAGTCTATAATATTTTATTTTAATAATCGAATATAATACTCTATTATTTATTATTATCTAATATTCTATAATCTTAAAAAAGACTATAATAGAGATTCAGAAACTATAAACTAAATAATAAATTAATAATATCCTGAATATATAAAATAATTTAAATATAATTAATATTTATAAACTTATATTTAATTCAAATATTCTAGTTTAATATAAGAATAATATTAACTAGTCTAATAACTAGAAAGGATTATATAAACTTATAATTATAAATAATAAATCTTATATATTAGTATTATTTTATAATAATATAATATTTCGTTTAATATTTATAAAATCCTTTAATATATCAAATATTAAAATTGAGATTAATTTATTTAAATCAGAATATAATAATTAAGAAACCGAAAGTAAAAAAAATATAATTATTATAAACACTTTATTTATTATTTCTTTGAAGTATAATAGAGACTAATTTTATAAAAATATTAATATTATTATATTCTTTTAAAATAATATTTAATATAAGAATTCTTATTAGATTAAAATTATAAATCTTCTCGAAAAGAATATATTTGTAATTACTTTCAGAATTAATATATTAAAGGGAATATATATTTTTAATTCCAGATTTATTAATAAAATTAAAAATAAGAATATTAAAAAGGAATTCAGAAAATCAAGACTTATTATTCAAGTTTATAATAATAAATTCAAATATATTATATTAATATAATTACTAATTATTTAGTATATTAACTAATAGATTATTCTTAATATTATTATTATAATTATTAAAATTATAAGATTATATTTTTATAATATTTTATAAGTTTATATATAATTAATAATTATATTAAATTATAATTTTTATATTAATTCATTTCGAGAATTCGTAAAATACTTAAATCTAATAAATAATTCGATTTTAAAGATTATTAAATTATTATATAATATATTTGAAACCGGAAATCACTAGTTTAAGACTTATTATTTCTATTATATTAATAAATTGAATATAGAATAATTAATCTATAATCCCTATTTCCTTTATAGTAATTAATCCTTTAATATTATTAGTCTTTAAACTAATAATATACTCTTTATTAGAAATAATACCTTTATTGAAAAGGAATAATTAGGATTATAAAAAGTTAAGTTTTTGATTAAGGAATATAAATATCTTATTTATAATAATAATCTCAAATTTAATAAAAGAGTTATTTATATTAATAATACTAATATTACTCTTATATAAATATACTAGTATAAAAACCTCAAAATTATTAATAATAAAAATATTATTATAATTAGTAATAGAAATATTATATATTAAAACTTTATTATCAAGAATTAATATATTATTTAATATACTAAAAGAGTATATATTTTATTAGTATATTAATTAAAAATCGTATATAATCTATTAATTATTATTCAAGTTATTAAATTAATTAAAAATAATATTAAAAAGTTTAATAAATATATTTAATAATAAATCGAAAATATTATTAAAAGATTATACTTTATTAAATTTAAGAAAAATACACTTCGCTTTCTCGTTTTTATTAATACTTTATTCATAAATAATAAAGATTTCTTTTTATAAATCGATTATATTTTAATATTAACTAATAATATCGGATATACTAATATCCTTTATTAGTCTTTTATTAAGTGTAAACGGGTCACTAGAAGTATTCTAGTATCAGAACTATACGAAATGGTTTATAGTTTTAATATAAGAATATTAATCAAGTCTATAATTAATAGAATATTATAAATTAATCTTTTATTAATTATTTATACGAATTCGAAATTACTATATAAATGCTTTATTAAATTAGATATTATATAAGAAAAATAATTCTAATTAATATAATATACTTTTATTAGATTTATAAATAATATAAGATTATAAAAATTAAATAGATTAAGGATAATTCGAATTCTATTAATATTATAATAAAAGCGAAATCCTTAAATATTCTAATATAATTACTTAATATAAATACTTTATAATTAGATATAAAAGAGTGAATTAAATATAGATAATAGATATACTAGTGAAAAAGTAATAAATATTAAAAAAGTAATAAATATATATAAGTATACGAATATACTAAATGGACTAGAAGACTATACTAAACTGCTTTAGACAATTAATATTCGATCGGATAGAGATATTATTTTTGAGTCACTTTTAGAGTAATTCTAGTATTAGTACAATTGCACTGCAGTTACGCTGGTCACGTGACGCTGTCATGTGACAGTGTGATCAACCGCACTCAAGCTCCTATAACTAGTCCCGATTAGACTTAATTAATTTCCGAGAATAGATTAATAATATTATAATATTATTAATCTTTTCTCTCTTTAATTAATTATTACTTTATATAATAAGTATTTTATAAAAATATAATAATTATTTAATATAATTAGTGAGAATTAATATTAAAATAATTTATAAAATAATTTTATATTTTTTTATTTTAATTTATTATTTAATCTTTTTTAATTTTAAATTTCTTTATTATTATTATATATTTATATTAAATTATTATTTTATAATTTTGAAATTATATAATTTTAAATTTTATTAAAAAATCTTATTTATTATTATATTTTCTTTTTTATAATATTTAAAAAACTTTTAAATTAAAAATTATTAACTTTTTATATAATTATTTTATAAATTAATATTAAAAATTAATAAAATAATATATTTATAATTTTAAAATAATATAATTAATTATAAATATATTTATAATTATAAAAAGTTTATAATTTAAATTTATTAAAATATAATTTTTTTTTAAATACTTTTATTATATAAATATTATAATCGTGAAATTTAAATATTTATTTATTATATAATATTTTCGATTTTAATATTATTATTTTTTAAAATCGTTTTATTAAAATCGAATTAAATAAAAAGATTTTAAAATATTAATTATTAAAAATATTTATATATTTATTATTTTAATTAATATTAAAAACCTTAATTATAATTTTAAAATACTTATAATATTTTTTTTTTATTTAATAAATTAAAGAATTTTTTAAAAATAATATTTAATAAAATTTAAATTTATAATTTTAATATATATTTATAAAAATCAAAAAAGTAAAATATATTTTAATTTTAATTATTAATATTAATTTATAAAATTATTAATTTAATAAGATTTTTATTATAATTATATTTCTTTTATTTCTTTATATTTAATTATTATATTTAATTATTATTTTTAATTAAATTTAATTTAATTATTATATAAATAAGAATAATTTAAATTATATAATTTAATAAATTAATATATAAATTTTAAAATTAATTTTTAAATTTTATTTATTAAATCACGTGTATATATAAAATAAAATATATAATTTAATATTTAATCTTTTAAAACTTTAATAATTCTTTTCTTTTCTTATTTAAATATTATATTAATATTCTTAATTAATAAATCTTTATTTAAAAAACTATTTTTTAAAAAAAAGTTATTAAAATTAATAATTTTATTACTTTTTATAAATTGAATAATTAATTCGATTTTAATAATTTAAATAATATTATTATTTAATATTATATAAAATATAATCTTTATTATAATTAAAAAAATATTTTAAAGAAATTCGAATAAAAGACTATTTTTAATTTTAAATTAAATCTCGAGATTATTAATATTTTAATTAATTATTTTATAAAAGGTTTCAAGTAATAAAAAAAGATTACTTAATACTTTTTAAAAAATATAAAAAGGATTTAATATATTTAATTTAAATTTTAATACTTTAAATAATAATTTTTTTTTATTAATATTTATATTCAAATTAATAATTTTTATATTATTAAATTTTTAAACTCTTTTTTATTTTTAAGAATAAATTCTTTTTTATTTAATAATTAAATAATTTAAATTAAAAATAAATATTAAAATAATATTAAATTTTATTTAAATGAGTTTTTAAAAATCTTTTATATTTTAAATCGATTTATAAAAAATACTTTTAAATTAATAAATCTTTATTTAAATAAAAAGAATTTTATAATATATAAGATTATTATTAAATTTCTCTTTTATTTTAAAAAATTATATTTTGATTTAAATAAAATTTATAAAATTTATTAAATATTTTAATCTTTTATAATAAAAGCTAATTAATTATTTTAAGAATTTTATATTATATTCTATTATTTTATTATAAAGAATTATATCTTTTAAGATTAATTAAAATATAAATTTAATAAAAAATTAATTTTAAAGTTTTAAAAGTTAATAATTATATATTATAATAATTTATTAATTAATATTATTTAATTTATATAATATTATATAATAATTAATTAATAAAATTATATAATTAAATATTTTAATAAAAATATTATAATTTTATTTATTATTAAATATATTTTATTATAATAATAAATAATTAAATTATTTATTTTATTATTTATTCTTATTTATACTTTTTTAATAATAAATTATTTTTTATAATTTTAATAAATAATAATAAGATTATAAATATAAATATAATTTAATATTATAATTATAATAAATATAATTATTATTAATTTAATTATATTTAATTAAAGTTTATTATTAGTTTTTATTAATTATATTAAATAATTATTATATTTTCGTGAAATGTTTATTATATAAAATAGTGATTAATTAAGAAGAAAAAAGATTAATAATACTATAATATTATTAATTTATTCTCGAAAATTAATTAAATCTAATCAGGACTAGTTATAGGGGCTTGAACGCGGTTGGCCACGCTGTCACATGACAACGTCACGTGACCAGCGCAACTGCAATACAATTATACTAATATTTATTTATAAATACTTTAATTTAATTTTAATTAAAGAAAAAGTTATTATTATTAATATAATTCTCGAAGATAATTTTAATTTAAAAAATTAATATTTTTAAAAAAAGTTTTTTCTTTAAGATTTTATAATATAAATATAAAGGAAATTAATTTAAATTAATTAATAAAGAATTATATATTTATATTATTATATATTATTAATAAAAATAAATATAATATTTAATCTTTTTTTTATTAATATTAAAATAAATAATTATATTTTTATTAATTTTTATTTTATTAAAAAAGTATTTAAAAGATTATTAAATATTAAATTAAAATCTTTTCTTATATTTTATAATATATAAGAATTTAATAATAAATAAAATATATTAATTATTTATTTTATTTATTTTATTTTTAATATTAATAATTATTATTTTATAAAAATTTTAATTTTAATTATTAAATTAAATAATTATAATATAATTTTAAATTATAAATAAACTTTTTATTAAAGTTTATTAATCGATTATAAATATAAAGTATTAATATAATTTATAAATTTATTATTATTTAAATATTTTAATAAAATAATTATATACTTTAAAATAATATTATTTTCAAAATCGCTTTTTTATAAGAATTATTAATATTAAAAGAATATAAATTATTAAAATACTTTTATAAAAATAAAAAATTAATAATTTATACTTTTTTATTAAAATAAAATATTTAATTTTATATAAATAAAAAATAATAAAAAATAATTTATAATTATAAAATTTAAATTTAATAAAAAGTTTAATTTAAAAAAAACCTTTATTAAAAAGATTATCTTTTTATATAAAGTTTTTAATTTCTTATATAATTAATATTATAATTATTAAATTTTATTTATTTTATTTAATTATAAAATATAAAAAAATATATACTTTTATATATTTAATTATAATATTAATTAAAAATTGAAATTTAAAAATAAATTAATAATTATAAATAAATTAAAATTTTATTTATAAGATTAATAATTAAAAGAAATAAAATTATAATTATTAAAATATTTTTTATTAAAAGAATTTAAAGATTATATAAATATATTTTTAAAAAAGATTTTAAATATACTTTTATTTCTTTAAATATATAATTATAAAATTTAATTATATAATCTCGAGAATATTAATAATTTAAATTATTCTTTTTTATAATATAATTAATTTAATAATTTCTTAAAATAAAATAATTTTTAAAAGAGAATTTTAAGAAAAACTTTATTAAAAATAATTTTATTTCTTTTATATTCCTTATATTATTTATAAAAAAGTATAATAATAATTTATAATTTTATATTAATTTTTATAAATTAAATAATATAATATAAAAAGATTAATATTCTCTTTTCTTAATTAATAAAACCTTAAATTATTTAATTAAAATTAAAATTTATATTAAATTAAATATATATTAAATATTATATATAATTTATTTAAATCTTAATTTAAAAAAATTAAAAATATTTATAAATATAAAATTTTATAAAAGAGTTTTTATAATAAATTTATTATTTATTAATAATATATAAATAATATCTTTTTTTATTTTTTTAATAATTTTTATATAATATATTTAAATAATATTTTAATTTATTTTAAAGATTTATTAAATATAACTTATATATATATTAAATATTAAATTAATTATATAAAATTAACTTATAAATAAATATTAAAAAGTCGGAATTTAAAATTATTTATATAAATTATTTTATTTTTATTATTTTTATAAATAATATTAAAGTAAATTTAATTAAAATAAAAATTATTAAGAATTAAAAAAAGTTTAAAATAATTAAAAATATTTAATTATTCTTAGAATTTTATAACTTTTATTAATATTTTATTATAAAATATTATTAAATCGCGAGACTTTTAATTAAATTAATTTATAAAAATTATACTTTTATATAAATTATTTAATATTAAATAATATTTAATACTTTTAAGTAAATTTTAATATTTATATTAATTTTATATTATTATAATCTTAAACTCTTTATAATAATTAAAATAAATATTTTAAATAAAATATTAATTAATCTTTTTTTTAAAAGAATTTTAAATTTAAATTTTAATATTTTATTATTTTCTTTTAAAAATTATAATATTAATAAAATTAAATTATAATATTTATAATAAAGAAATATTAATTATTATATAAACTTTTAAAAAATAATAAATAAAATTAAAAGATTTATAAATTATATTCTTTTAAATTTATTTTAATTATAAAATCTTAAAATATTTAATAATAATTAAGAAACTCTTTATTCGATAAATTTATTAAATTAAATTTTTCTTTTAATATAATTTTAAACTTATATATTATAAAAATAAAATAAATATTAAAATTAATACTTTTAATTATATAAAAAATAATATTAAAAAATGGAATAAAATTATAATAAAATAAAGAATATAAATACTATTATTTTATAATAAAATCGATTTCTAAATTATTAAAGACTTTTAATTTATTTCTTTAAAATAATTTATAATTCTTATAAAAACTTTAATTATATAAAAAATAAAGAATATTATAATTAATTTTAAAATAATAACTTTTACTTTTTTTAATAATATATATAATAATATATAATTAATAAAATAAATCTTATAAAAAAACTATATATTTTTAAAATTAAATAATTTTTAAATTAAAATATAAATTAAAATTAAAAATATTTAATAATTAAAAGATAAACTTTTATTTTAATATAATAAATTATATATAATTAATAAGTTTATTATTCTAAATATATTTTATAAATAATATTAATATAAAAAGTTTATAATTAATTACTTTTTAAATATTTTTAATTATTAAAAATTATAATAATTATTTTAAATTTAATATTATTAATCGAATTAAAATAAGAATATTAATATATATATTAATAATTAATATATTTATTATTATTTTTATATTCTTTAAAATAAAAAATTTAATTTATTATATTCGTTTTTAATTTTAAATTAATTATAATAATATATAATAATCGATTTTAAATATTTTTTTAAAAATAAAATAAATTATAATATAATAATTATATTTATAAATTATTTAAATAAATATTCGATTATTATTTTAATATAAAATATAATTATTTTTATTATATATTATTTATTATATAAATATTTTAAATATAATTATTTTAAATTAAAATTCTTAATTTATTTTTAATTTTTAAAATAAGTTTTATAAATATATTAATATTAAACTTAAATTATTAATAATAAATTACTTATAAATTAATAATTAAATAAAAATCGTAAATTAATACTTTAATTAATCCTTTTAATTATATATTAATTATTATTAAAATAATTAAAATAATTAAATTTTTATAATTAATTATTAATAATTATTCTTATAATATAAAATAATATAATCGAGTCTTTAATTAATTCAAGAGTCTTTAAATCAAGATTATATTATTTATAAGAGTTTAAATTTAATTATTATAAATATAGTATTTTAAATTTAAAAGATATAATAAAAAGGTTTTTATTTATATAATAATAAAAAGTATTATAAAGATTAAAATATAATATTTAATAATCTATTTATATTAAGAATATTAAATTAAAGAGAAGAGAAGAAAAGAGAAGTCAAGAAGAGAGAAGTGTCTTATAATCTCTTAACTAATAATAAATATAAATTCTAGAAATACTAATATAATAAAAATATTATAAATTATATTATAGATTATATTATAAGAAATAAGATTTATAAATTATTACTTTAAAGTATTAAAAAGTATTATATTTATTAGATATTATATTTACTATTTATTAAATGTTTTATTTTAAAGTATTTTATTCTTAATTTCTTATTTTTAAATATTATATTTATTATTTACTAGATTTTTTATTTTAGAATATTTTATTCCTGATTTCTTATTCTTAAATATTATACTTATTACTTATTAGATATTTTATTTTTAAATCCTCGTTCTTGAATATTATATTTATTATTTATTAAATATTTTATTCTTAAATTCTTATTCTTGAATATTATACTTATTACTTATTAGATATTTTATTTCTCATTTCTAGTATTTTATTCTTGAATCTTTATTCTATTCTTAATATTAGAACTTCTAGTATTATAAACTTTTAAATATTATAGATTCGTGAATATTATTAACTTTTAGATATTATAGATTCGTGAATATTATTGACTTCTAGATATTATAAATTCGTGAATATTATTAACTTTTAGATATTTTAAATTTATGAATATTACTATCTTCTAGTATTATTAACTTCTAATATTATTAATTTTTAGTATTATTAACTTCTAGATATTATAAATTCGTGAATATTATTAATTCTTAAATATTATAAATTTATAAATATTATTATCTTTTAGTATTATTAATTTCTAGATATTATAAATTCGTGAATATTATTAATTTTTAGTATTATTAATTTCTAAAAGTTTTAGGAGTTTTAGATATTATTAATAAGATTAATCGTGATTTATTTACGAGTTATAATTAGGTATTTTAAAAAGTGTTTTATAAAAGGATTTATATAAGTAATTAAGAATATACTTTTAAATAAATATAATAAGAATATAAGACTAAATAATAATAATTATATTTCTTATATATAATAAACCGGGAACGAGAAGGATTATAAAATAATATATAAGAAAATATAAGTTTTAGTAAAAATATAAAAAAATTAGACTTTTTAATAATAAGAAATAAGAAATAAATATTAATATAATTATAATTTTTACTTTATTATTTTATTATTATAATTATAATTATAATTATATTCCTTATTTAAAGAAAAATTAATATAAAATTGAATCTTTATTTTCTTTTTTAAAAATATTTAATATTTTAAAATAATTAATATAAGAATATTATAAGGATTAAGGATTATTTCTCTTATAGAATTTATTTATTTATTTATATTCTTAATCTAAAATATTAATATTATAAATATTAGTTTCCAGATATTAGTTTCCTTAATCTAAAATTAATATAATTATAATTAAACTAATTATATAATAAATATCTTAATTATTATAATATTTTTTTTTTATATTTTTTTTTTTTTAAAAAACTAAATTATCACGAATAATAATCCGAATTAAATATAAACTTTTTTTTTAATAATCTATTAACTAGACTTAAATTATTAATTAAATAAAATCCATATAAGGTATTTAATTAATATAATATTTTAAGTATTAAATAAATAATAAAAATTATAAAGACTTTTAAATTTAAAACTATTATATTTATATAATTCTTATATATCTATTTTATATTTATTTTATATTCATTTTTTATATTCATTTTTTAAAAAATTAAATTATTATAAATAATAGTCTAAATTATATATAAACTTTTTTTTTTAATAATCTATTAACTAGACCTAAATTATTAATTAAATAAAATCCCTATAAAACACTTAATTAAAATAATATTTTAAGTATTAAATAAATAATAAAAATTATAAAGACTCTTAAATTTAAAACTATTACACTTATATAACTCTTATATATTCATTTTATATTTATTTTTTATATTCATTTTTTAAAAAATTAAATTATTATAAATAATAATCCGAATTATATATAAACTTTTTTTCTAATAATTTATTAATTAAGTCTAAATCACTAATTAAACGAAATCCATATAAGGCACTTAATTAATATAATAATTTAAGTATTAAATAAGTGATAAAAATCGTAAAGACTCTTAAATTTAAGATTATTACACTTATATAACTTTTATATATCCATTTTATATCTATTTTATATTTATTTTTTATATTCATTTTTTAAAAAATTAAATTATTATAAATAATAGTTTAAATTATATATAAACTTTTTTCTTAATAATCCATTAACTAGACCTAAATTACTAGTCAAACGAAATCCCTATAAGATATTTAATTAAAGTGATATTTTAAATATTAAATAAATAATAGAAATTATAAAGACTTTTAAATTTAAGACTATTATACTTATATAACTCTTGTATATCTATTTCGTATTCATTTTTTGTATCTATTTTTTAAAAAATTAAATTATTATAAATAATAATCTAAATCACGTATAATTTTTTTTCTAGTAATCTATTAATTAATTTCAAATTATTAGTTAAATGGAATCCTTATAATATTATTTATTAAAATAGTATTTTAAGTCTTAAATAAATAATAAAAATCGTGATTTTAATATTCTTATCTTATATAATAATATTATTATAATTATATTTCAAAATCTCAATATCGGATTTAAATTTTTAAAAAATTACAATTTCCTTAATAATAAAACTAAATATATAATTTTATCTTTTATAAATAGTTTTAATTCAGGTTTATAATTTAAATTAAATTAATATTATATCACTTATTAAATACTAATATATTAAATAAGAATATAATTTTAAAAATAGAAGATTATCCTTTTGGATTTAAAGACTCTTATTAGTCTAAGGGTCTACACTAGGCCTAAACAGGAGATTCATATCACTAATCTTATAAAAATTTTATCTTTTTTTATTAAGACTTTAATATCTCTTATTAATAAAAACCCCTGTTTTAAAAGAGTATATTTAATAAAAATCTAATCTTTAAATCTATTATTTAAAAGTATAATAAAATAAAGTTTATTTTTTATTAAAAAGAGATTTAATATTTATATATTATTTAATTAAAAATTTCCGATTATAATTTTAATATTAAAAAAGAAATTAAATTATTAAAAAGTAAAAACTTTAATAAAATATATTCACGAATTATAAAAAATTATTCGAGAATAAATAATAAGATTTTAAGAATAATATATTAAATAAATTAATAAATATTATTATTTTATTAATTTCGAGATTAAGAATAAGATTTAAATTATAATAAAATATTAAAAGACTAATAAATTTAATCGGAAATTTAAAAATTAAATAATAGATTTATTTAAAATTATAAATTAAATCAATTATTCTTTTTAATTAAAATTATTAAAAATAATAAAAGTATATTCGATTTTTTATATAAAGAAATTATAAAAAGACTTTAATAATCCCTTTTTAAAATAAATAAATCCGAATTTATTATTATTAATTCTCGAAAATAATAAAAAGAAATATAAAATATAAAATATTTTAATTATAAAATTAATATATAAAATTTTTAAATATTAAATATAATAAAAGGAATAAAATTAAATTTTAAAATAATATTTTATAAACTTATTATAAAATAATTTATTAATTTTATAAGATTTTTATAAGATTAATTTAAATTATTTAAATTTATTAAAGAATTTAAATTATTAATTAAATTATATATTTAATAATATAATTTGAAAATTAAAATTTAATAATAATTAATTTATATAAACTCGGAATTAAACTTATTTTAAAAAAAAGAATAATATTATAATTATATTTTTTTATTTTTTTATATTTAATTATTATATAAAATTATTATTTTTAATTAAATTTAATTCGATTATTATATAAATAAAAGTGATTTAATTTATATAATTTAATAAATTAATATATAAATTTCGAGATTAACTTTTAAATTTGGTTTATTAAATCACATATACGCGCGGAATAAAGTATATAATTTAATATTTAATCTTTTAAAACTTTAATAATTTTTTTATTTATTTTAATATTATTAAATAAAAATTCTTTTATTATATTTTTTAAATTTAAAATATTATATTTATAATAATTTTAATAAATGGAATTATATTAAATATAATAAATTTAATATATTTAAAAGATTTAAAAGAATTAAACTTAATATTATTAATAATATTTTTATAATAATTATAAATAATTTTATAAATTATAAACTTTTTATTAAAGTTTTTATTAAAAATAATATTATTATTATAAATATTTTTATTATAATTATATAATAAAAAAATAAAATAAACTTTTAAATATATAAGATTAAATATATATATATAATATAAAAAAGAAAAAGAAAAAGAATTATAATATCTTTTATTATTATATTTACTTTAATAAATAAAAATAATTAAAGAAAAAGGACTTTTTAATTTTCTCTTTTATAAATAAAATCGATTAATTATTAAGGAATAATCTTTAATTATAATTATATCTTTTAATATCGAATATTAATTTTTAAATATAAATAATAATAAAAGTAATAATAATAATAATAATAATAATAAAATATTAATAATTAAATATTTAAATAAGAATATTTTTAATAAAATATATTTAAAATATTAAGATTTTATAAGAAAGTTAAAAGGAAGTATATAATTTAAATAATAAGTATTAATTCTATTATAAATAATACATGAGTGTATTATAATAAGATTAAGAAATTCACTAGGTGATACTCTTAGTGAAGTGAAGTATAAAGACAATTAAATTAATCTCCTTAAACTGGATTTGAGAACTGGATAGAATATCTTTTAAGCGAGCGAGACGGGGACTAGTAACCAGACTGATTAATAAGTCAACGGCTTTCAATCAATGCTTATAAATATTAGAAATCGGTATTTAAAGTCATAATAGTGTAATAAAGTAAGGATAAACTATAAGACTTAAGGAAGTGACTTGGTGAGATTAATTATAGTTTAGGTAAAGGGAATATTGGAAATAGTATTTAAGACTATAACTAGGTGATAAGAAAGACTCTGAAAGGCCTTGAAAAGCTTTAGAAGTTTAGTAAACTAGAGTGATAAAAGGTCCTATAATACTTATAAATATAGTATTTTTATTTATTATAGATTTTATTCTATAATCGAGAGTATATAATTGTACTAATTCAATTTTATTATAATAATAAAATTTTTAATATATTAGTTATTAATTAGTTAATTGAGATTATAAAATTAAATAAATTAATTAATTTATAATATATTTAATTAATTAGTCACTTATAAATTAAAGTCTTATAATTTTGTGATTTCGAAATATTTTTAGAAAGCCTTTTGTTTATTATTATATATAATTTATATATTTAATTATATAACTTGAATTTAAATAATTTTATATTTTAAGGAATCCCGATTATAATTATTATAAAACTCTATATTCTATACTTTAAATTATTAATATTATTAATATAATATATTTTAATATTAATTTAACTTTTCTTAAATTATCTTTATAATTTATATAATTAATCTCTACTATTATTATATTTTAATTATATTATTCCTTAACTAGTAATATTAACTAGAATATTATCCCGAAAGGATTAGTATATATTAATTACGAAAAATGGACTCGATTATAAGTCTAAAAGGAGGAATACTAAACTCTATATATAGGCCCTGGAATCCTAATCCCAGAAGGGCCTAAATTATATAATTTATTCAATTAATAATATATTCAATATCTGAAGGAATTAATAAATAAAATGTCTATTATATAATATTAATAATCGAAGGAATCTAAATGACTTTAATTAATATTTATAGTATTCGATTTTCTAGTTATTCCGACTATAAGTATTAAATACAAATGAGTATTTTCATTATATATAAAATAGACTATTCTTGAAAGTTTCAGGTTAATAGAATAATTATTATAGTATTAGGAATATCTAAATAATTAATAAAAAAGAAAAGTAATTCAGATATTATAAACCTTTAATATAATAGTGATTAACTGGAATTAAGATGATTTAGATTAAAATTCTCAGATTTTTTTAATATATTCTTATAATTAATTAATTATTTATTAATCGATATTAATTAATTAATTAATTAAAGACTTTATTTAATAATTATATAAGTCTAAACCGATCAGTTCAAATATATTCTTAACTAATAATTGACTAATTGATTTATTAATCACTCTATTAATAATCAGGGAGATAATAAGGGAATTAATTATATTCCTTATCTTTAAGGAAACGAGAGTAAATAGAATCGCGAAATAATATATAAGAAAATATAGATTTTAATAAAAATATTAAGAAATTAAACTTCTTAATAATAAGGGATAAGAGACTAGTATAATAATAACTTCTAGTTTATTATTTTACTAATTATTAGGATTATACCTAAAGATAATTTAATATAAAATTAGATTTAAGACTTTCTTTTTAAAGATATTTAATACTTAAAGATAACTTTCTGGATTAATATAAGAATATTATAATCATTTTTTATATAAAGTTTATCTTATACACTCGTTTATAATTATATATAATATAAATACTTTTTTGAAAATTTATTAAAAAATTAATATTTATCTCGTTTTTTTCACCTAAAAATATTATTTTTATTATAATAGTCTAAATCTATTATTAATTCCCTTTCAAAATACCTATTTTGAAACTATTCGTAATTATAATTAACTAATCACATTTCAAAGTCTAAAATCTATTAAGATATTATTCTGAAAATATAAAATAATAATTAAAGTTATAATTAATATAATAGTTAATATTATAATTAAAGTAATAACTAAAATAATAATTATTATAATTAAGGTAAAGGTTATTAGAACTCGAAATAAGGTCACTGTTACTCGAATCGATCGAATCCTTTAATCCTTATTACCTTTAACTACTAGTTTTACTAATCCTTTAAGCCTTTCAAAGACTATAGACTTAAATTCAATAATAGAGTTTATAATAGTTCGAGTAGATAAAGTAAAATAAATAGAGATTATTAATAGATAATATAATTATAATTCGATTCTATTTATTATAAAGGATTATCTCGATTCTTATAAGTCTTATATTAAACATTTACTTATAATCGATTTTAATAATATTATTAGATTAAGATAGGATTTCTGATAGGAATATATATAATATCAGATTAATATATAAATTAAAATAGATTTTATAATATATTCAGAAAAGTAAAGGGATTCTTTAAATTGGAAAATAGAATATAAGAATAAAACAAATCCTGATTATTAATATATAAATATTACGAGATATTAAAATTTCAAAAAGGTATTATTAAATAAAAAGTCTTAAACGATTTGAATAATAATATATATTTAATATAATATTAAATTCGATTCTAATAAAATTCCTTTATTAGAAGAAAAGATAATAATAATAATATTAAAGACTAAAAAGTATATGTCTTTAAATAATAGATTTAAAGATTAGATTTTCGCTTGGTTCACTTATACTAGAACAGGGGTTTTTACTGATAAGGGACACTAAAGTCTTGGTAAAAAAAGATAAGGTTTCTGCAAGATTAGTGGCGTGAATCTCCTGTTTGGGCCTAGTGTGGGCCCTTAAGCCAATAAGAGCCCTTAAATCCAAGGGGGTAATCTCCCGAACTTAAAATCACGTTCTTATTTAATGCGCTAGTATTTAATAAGTCACGTGATTTACGTCTGATTTAAATTATAGACCTGAACTAGGCCTATTTCAGGAAATTAAAATCACGTGCTTAGCCTTATTATTAAAGAAGTTATAATTTTTAAAAAAATTAAAACCAATGTTAAGGTTTTGAAGTGTAATTGTAATGATATCATTGCGTATAGTAGGAACACCAAAATCACGATTTCCACTACTTATTTAAGACTTAAAATGCCGCCTTAATTAGCCGCATTATAAGGATTCTGTTTAACTAGTAATTTGGAGCTAGTTGATGGGCTGTTAGGGAAAAAAATTGCACGTGATTTAGACCGTTATTCGTGATAATTTAATTTTTAAAAAAATGGGTGCGGAAAATGGGTGCGAAATGGGTGCACGGGAGTTGTGTCGGTGTGGCGGCCTTAAATTTAAGGGTCTCGTCGATTTCTACCACTTATTTAACACTTAGAATTCCGCCTTAATTAAGTGTCTTATATGAATTTCGTTTGACTAGTAATTTAAGGTTAATCAATGGGTTATCAGGAAAAAAGTTTGCACGTGATTTGGACCGTTATTCGTGATAATTTAATTTTTTAAAAAATGGATGCGGAAAATGAGTACGAAATGGATATACAGGAGTTATATAAGTGTGACGGCCTTAAATTTAAGGGTCTTATCGATTTTTACTACTTATTTAATACTTAAAATATTACCTTAATTAAGTGCTTTACAGGGATTTCGCTTAATTAGTAATTTAGTCCTAGTTAATGGATTATTAAGAAAAAAGTTTATATGTGACTTGGACCGTTATTCGTGATAGTTTAATTTTTTAAAAAATGGATACGGGAAAAATGAGTGCGAAATGGATATTGTAACGGTCGGGATACCCGTCACATGATTAGCTTGGCTGTGGTTATATTGGTTTCAGGCTGAGGGAACCGATGTCTGTAACACTGACGTCTCAGGCTAAGGGTATGGGCAAGCGTTGGGAGGGCATAAGACACTTCTCTCTCCTTGACTTCTCTTCTCTTCTCTTCTCTTCTCTTCTCTTCTCCTTAGTTTAGTATTCTCAATACAACTGGATCTCACTGAATGCTGTGCTTCGACCTTTGCGGTACTTCCTGCCGTTACAATACCTTCTAGGCCTGAAATGCCGTACTCGTGATAATTAAATTTAAACCTTTATAAATAATATAACCTTGATTTAAAGACTCTTGAATCGACCGAAGGCTCGATTATACTATTTATTTAATTAATATAATAGATAAAAATCTCTTTACTAATTCGAATTCCTTTAATTCTTAAAATAATAATTATATTTAATTATTAAAATTCGAATTAATTCGAAATTTGAAAAAGAAAATTTAAAAGAAATTTATAAAGTTTAAAATAAAAAAGGAATAAATTCGATTAAGGACTTATATAATTATTATCTTTTAATAATATAATAAACTCGAATTTATAATAATATCTTTAATAGAATATTATTTATAAGAATATAAGATTTAATAATAATAATATTATATATATATATAATTATTATATTATAATTTTTATAAAACTTATTAAAAATATTTAATAATATTAAAACATTTTATTATTAAAAAAACGGATTTAATAATATAAATAAAAGAGACTAAGAATAATATATTAAATAAAAATATTAAAAACCCTTTATATAATATATAATTAAAATAAATATAAAATAAAAATATAATAATAAAAATAAAATATTAAAATACGATTTTAATAATTCCTTTAATAAATTTCGATATTATATTATCTAAAATATTAATTCTCGGAAATCTGAATTGTTTTAATATATATATAATATTCTTTTTATAATTTATTAATAATTTAAGATTTATTATTAATTTTCTTTAATTAAATACTATTTCGAAATAATAAAAAAAAGATATTAATTTTTTAATTTATAAATAATATTAAGATTTTAATAATATCGAAAATTTATTAAATTAAATAATACTTTTTATATATTTATTAATATTAATTTATTCTTTTTTTATAATTAATAAAAATATAAATAATTATAATCTTTAAGAAACTTTTAGTAAATATTATTTAAATATAATTAATATATAATATTATTTTTTTATTATTTAAATAATCTCGAATTATATTAAATATAATTATTATTTTAAAAACTTTCTTATTTTTAATCTCGAATAATATTAAGAGTTAATAATATTTTATAATATATAATATAAAATAAAAGTATAATTATTCTTTTTTTATTATTTATATAAGAAAGATTTTATAATTATAAAAATAAAGAATATTATATTAATATTTACTTTTTTAAAAGAGTTTATAATATTAATAATAAAAGAAAATATTAAACTCGAGAATAAATTAAAAGATATAAAAAAAGAGAATATTAAACTAATAGATTTAAAAGAAAAAAAGAAAATAAAAGAGAAGTTATTATCTCGATTAATTAAAAAGAAATTAATTTAAAGATTATTATCTCTAGAAAATTATAAAGATTTAAAGAAAATATAATAAAAAGGAAAATTAAAAGAGAACTCTTTATTAATATTAATTCAAGTAAATAATAAAATAATTTCGTTTTTTTTAATTTCCGAATTTAAATAAAATATAAAGGAATAATTTAAAGAATTAATAATATAAATAAAGAATAATAATAAAAAGAATAAATAAGATTTTATTTAATAATTTTATATCTTTTAAAAAGAAAATAAATAATAATATATATTAAGAATTTAAAAATATAATTTTGGACTTAATTGATTTATAATATAAAATATAATTAATTTTTGAATTTATATTATATTAATATAATAATATCGAATAAGAGATTATAAGTGATTTATATAATAATATTAATATTTTATAAATCGGATAAACGTGAATAAAACTCGTTTAATAAATTTAAAATTATATAATTAATTATATTCGATATTATTAAATCTTATTTTTATTTTATAATTATATAAAGTATTTTAAATACTCTTTAAAAATAACTTATATAATTATATATATTTATTTTATATAAATAATATATTATTTTATTTTTAATAATTAATTAAATAATAATTATTAATCTAATTTATTAAACTTAAAAACTATAAATACTTTCAATTACTTTTTTACTTTAAATTAAATTTATATATTTTATTATAATTAGTATAAAAGTTATAATAAAACGCGTTTAAACTTAAATATTAAATATATACGAGAATTAAAAATAATTTTAAACTCTTTAAGAATATATAAAATTTTATATTTTATTAATATTTTAATTACTATTAATATATACTCTTTAATAATTAATATTATAATATAAATCACTTTAAGTATATATAGAATTATTTATAAAAATACTAGAATAATATTAATTAAAATTAATCTTTTAAAATCTAAATATATTAAACAATTATTCAATTATATATTTCTTTAATATTAATAATACTTATAAGTTTATTTTATAAAATCCTTTATTTATAAATATATTAATTAATATATTATTATAAGATATTAAAGAAAGTAATTACCGGAAATGAATTCTTAATATTAATCGAATATTAATTAATATTTATTTAAGAGTAAGAAAGACTATAAAATACTATATTATAATAAAAGAATAAAAATAAAAATAAATAGATATTATAAAGAATATTATAATTAAATATTAACGGGATTTAATAAATTAATAAATAATTTAAACTTTATAATTATTATTTAATAAATTAATATTATATTAATAGTTTTTAAAATACTCTTTTATTCTTTTCTTAATATTCTCTTTATAGTTTATCTCTTGAATTATTTATTCCAGGAATAGTTAAAACTTATTATAATTTATTCTCTTATTCTTATAATAATAATAAATAATAATTTTAAGATTCTTGAAATTCTCTTTAATTAAATTAAATATAAGATAATATAATAAAAGATATTTAATAATAATATTTTATAAAATATATATCTTTTTGATTCGGGGATTATAATAGATTAAATAGTTATTTATAATAATAATATTATAAATATTTATTTTTCTAAAAAGATTATAAATTAATAAAAGATAAAATTCTAATTATTTCTCGAATAAAGTAATTATAATTAATCTTTAAAAAGTGATTATTTAAAAGTAATTATCGAGAATATATATAAGAAATATAAATTAATATTTTAATTATTTTAATTATCTCTTCGCTTATACTTATATATTAATTAAAAACTATTTATAATATCTCTTTTTCGTTTTTTTATTTAATATAAATATATTAATAAAAATAAATTATTTACTCTTTTATCTTATTAATTTATTCCTTTAAACTTATATTAATTACTTATTTTATTAAAATATAATATAATTAACTTTCTTTTAAAATAATTTTATCTTTTTATATATATATAATATTTGCGATTAAAAGAATTTAATATTAAAAATATTATATATTTTATTTATAATTTCGTTTTATTTAATTATAACTTTTAATATTTAATTATTATCTTATAATCCGGTTTTATTATATTAAATAAAATTATTTAATAAAATTATTTTATTATATAATATTTAATAATTTATTTTTTATTAATTAATTAATAATCGAATATATATTATATATATATATTATTAATTATTTAAAGTATTTAAATAAAAAATATAAAATAATTTTAAAAAAATCAAAATGAATTAAAGATTTATAATATTAAATAATTATTATCACTTTCTTATTAATAATAAAAATATTCTAGTCTTAATTAATATTATTAATAAAATATAAATTAGTAATTTCTTTTTCTCGACTTGATTAATTCCCGATAAAATATATTAATAATAAAAGAAACTCTTTAAACTTCTTTATTAACTTTAAATATTTCCGGATATTAGTTTATTTCTATTAATTATTCTTATTTAAAAACTTTTACTTTTATTAATTATTAATAAAATCTTTTAATATTTTTATTTCCTTTTTAATTAAATTATTATTATAAATAAAGGACTTCTTTTATTATATTTAAATCAAGTTATTCGTAATATTAATTAATAAAATAATAAATTGAATATTTTTATTCTCTTTAAATATTAATTTTTTTTATAATAAATCTTTTATATTAATTATTATTTTTATTATTATATTTTAAATATTATTTATAAGAATTGATTTCTTTATAAAATATATTAATTTACTTTATTTATTTTATAATATTATAAATCGATTATTAGTTTCTTAAATAATCTTTTAGTTATAAAATAATAAATTAAATATATAATTTATTAAAGAATATATTACTTTATATAATTAAGTATTTTATATTCGAATAAATCGCTTTTTAAAATCTTTTATTCTTATTCTCTTTATAATTGAAAGAGTTCACTTTATTAATAATACTCTTTTTATATATATTAATCCCGCGAGTATATATATAAATAAGTATATTAATCGGAATTATTTAAATTCTTTATTAATTCCCGAAATATTAATAAAATATTAAAGTGAATTAATAAAAGAATTCTTATTAAATTATTATATCTAAAAGTTAATTAATATTTATAATAATTCCTTTTTTAAAACTTTTTCTAATTAATTCTCGTTTTATAAATATTCTTATAATTATTTAAAACTTTATTTTTATATATTTATAAAATTAAACTTATACTTTTCTAATAATATAATCTTATTTAATTATAAGACATTTAACTAATAATAAAGGAATCGTTTCTAATAAATCAGATTCCGGTCTATATTCGTTTTCTTTTATAATAGTCCAAATAACCGATTATAAATATTTTAATAATAAGAATTAATTAAAAGTAATCGAGTTATTAAAAGTATATTCTTTAAATTATTAATATAATAATTAAAGAATAATCGGTTTAAAATAATAATTATTCTTTATAATTTATTATTTTCCCGATTAAATATATAATTATAAATATAAATTTTAATAAGATTCCTTTTCTTAAAATATACTTATTAGTTTACTTTCTTTAATCAATTCGTAATCTTATACTTATTTAATCCTTTAATTAAAACTTTTTATAATTCTTTTTATTATTATTATTTATATACCTATTACTCTTTAATATTATTAATTAATTAGTCTTGAAATTAATCTCTCTTATTAATTATATACTTGTTTTTTATTCCGGATTTAAATACTATTATATAAAAATAATAAATTATATTATTAAAAATAATAAAGAAAGTTTATAATTTAATTTTAAACTAATATAATAAATCCCTTTTATTTAATACTTATATATACTTTCTCTTTTTATAATATACTTTTAATTTCTTTTAATTAATTATAATAAATTTATATTTATTATAAGTGAAATCCTTTTGAATAATAAGACTATTAATAATTGAGATTAAATTTTTAAGATTATAATTAAAGTTTATATTTAATAATCAAATAAACTATAATCTAAAGTATTTAATAATAATTATCTTTTAAAACTTAATATTAATATTCTTATATTTATTAATTAAATAATTAATCAAATTCGAGATTATATAATTATAAACTTTATAAATTAAAATTTAATAATATAAATAATAAACTAATTAATTAATTATAATTAATTTAAATAATTATTTGGATTTTGATTAATTAAATAATAATCTTAAAAAATTAATAATAATAAAATTAAAGTAATTTAAAATAAAGACTTTCTTATATAATATTATTTTTATAAGATTTAAATTTTAAATAAAATTTAATAAAATAATTATAAAAATAAAATTAATTTATAAAAGATTAATAATTATAAAAAGGAGATTAAATAAGATCTTATCCGGAAATTAATATTTGAGAATTAGGATTTAAAACCTCTTATTTTAATCCTTATTTCATTTTATATAAATAAAATCCGTTTATTATTTAGTATTTAAATCCGGATATTAATAGTCTAATAATTAAAGTTTAATTCGGATTTTTACTTTTATATAACTTTTTATAAATATTATTTAAAACTTAATATACTTTTTTCTTTTTTAAAAAACATTTTAATTTTAATTATCTCTTTTATATATTTATTATATTTTTTCTTTTTTACTCTTTTAATTTAATTATTAACTAGTAAAATATTTATAATAAAATATTAATTTTTATTAATTCCCAAATTATCTTTTAATTAAATTATATTAATAATCCTTTTTTAACTTTTACTTTTTTATTTACTTTTAATTTCTTATTAATTCTTTAAATATCTTTAATTTATATATATAATCAAATCTCTTAATTAATAACTTTTAATAATTTTATTATTATAATAATTATTATTATTAATTATATAATTCCCTTATATTAATATATTCCCTTTTTAATCTATTTAAACTTTTAATTCCTTTCTTAAATCTCTTTTTATTTAATATATATTTATTATATAATATTATAATTATAATAATTTATATATTTTTGAAATTAAATTTATTATAATATTTATACTTTTATATAAATCAATTTTTATTTTAAATTTATATACTCGTTTAACTTATATTAGAAATTAATTAAATTCCTTATATATTTCCGAATATAATATAATAAATATTTCTTAATTTATTAATTTAAATAATTCTTTAAATCTTATATTTTATAATTTATTTATTAATTCTATATTTGGACTTATATTTATTATTATTATTATTAATTTTATTAAAATTAAAATATAATATATTTTCTTTAATTAATCCGATTTATTATAAATCCTTAATTAAAACTTATAATATTATTCTAGAAATATCTTAAAAGTAAATTAAAAAATAAACTATTATTATTATTAATTCTATTATTAAAAATTATAAAAAATAGAATATTATTAATAAATATATTAATAATATTATTTATTAATTAATCTTATTTCTTTTACTTTTATTAAATATATACTCATTATTAAACTTTTAATTTATTTATTATAATATTATTCTCTTAATATATATTATAATACTCTTTTTTATTCTTATATTTTATTTAATTAATCCTTTTATTTATTTCTTAATCCAAATATATTTATTAATATATTATCTCGTTTATAAATTATTTAATTTTTTACTATTCGATTTATTACTTCTCTTTTATTATTATAAAAATATAAAATTTAATACCTTTAAATAATAGATTTAAAGATTAGATTTTCGTTAAATACACTCTTTTAAAATAGGGGTTTTTACTAATAAGGAATACTAAAGTCTTAATAAAAAAAGATAAGGTTTTTATAAGATTAGTAATATGAATCTCCTGTTTGGGCCTAGTGTGGGCCCTTAGGCCAATAAGAGCCCTTAAATCCAAGAGGGTAATCTCTTATCTTTAAAATCACATTCTTATTTAATATACTAGTATTTAATAAGTAATGTAATATTAGTCTAATTTAAATTATAGACCTGAACTAAACCTATTTATAAAAAATAAAATCACGTGCTTAGTCTTATTATTAAGGAAGTTGTAATTTTTTAAAAATTTAAACCCGATATTGAGATTTTGAAGTGTAGTTATAATAATATTATTATATAAGATAGGAATATCAAAATCACGATTTTCACTATTTATTTAAGACTTAAAATACCGCCTTAATGAACGGTATTATAAGAATTCCATTTAACTGGTAATTTGGAGTTAATTGATAGGTTACTAAGAAAAAAAATTATACGTGATTTAGACTATTATTCGTGATAATTTAATTTTTTAAAAAATAGGTGCGGAAAATGGGTGCGAAATGGGTGCACGGGAGTTGTGTAAGTGCGGCGGCCTTAAATTTAAGGGTCTTTACTATTTTTATCACTTGTTTAATACTTAAAATATCACCTTAATTAAGTGTCTTACGGGGATTTCGTTTGACTAGTAATTTAGGCCTAGTTAATGGGTTGTTGAGAAAAAAGTTTACACGTGATTCAAACTGTTATTCGTGATAATTTAATTTTTTTAAAAAATGAGTGCGGAAAATGGATACGAAATGGATACGAAATGGGTGCACGGGAGTTATATAGGTGCGGCGGCCTTAAATTTAAGAGTCTTTACCATTTCCATCACTTGTTTAATACTTAAAATATTACTTTAATTAAGTGCTTTACGGAGATTTCGTTTAACTAGTGATTTAGGCCTAGTTAATGGATTGTTAAGAAAAAAGTTTACACGTGATTCGGACTGTTATTCGTGATGATTTATTTTTTTAAAAAATGAATGTGGAAAATGGATGCGAAATGTGTAATAGTCGGGATGCCCGTCACATGATTAGCTTGACTGTGATTGTATTGATTTCAGACTGAGGGAACTGATATTTATAATATTGACGTTTCAGGCTAAGGGCATGGACAAGTATTGAGAGGGTATAAGACACTTCTCTCTCCTTGACTTCTCTTTTCTTCTCTTCTTCTTAACTTAGTATTCCTAATATAATTGGATTACTGAATACTATATCTCGACCTTTGTAATACTTCTTACTATTATAAAATGAGTGCGAAATAGTATACGAGAGTTATATAAGTATAATAGCCTTAAATTTAAGAGTCTTCACGATTTTTATCACTTATTTAATACTTAAAATACTACTTTAATTAAGTGTTTTATAAGGATTTCATTTGATTAATAATTTAGGCCTAGTTAATGAATTATTAAAAAAAAGTTTATATATAATCCGGATTATTATTTATAATAATTTAATTTTTTCAAAAATTAAAACGGAAAATAAATATAATAAAGAGAGTATAAGAATTAATAAATATAAAGACTTTAAATTTAAAGTATTAAATAATATTTATTATTTATTTAATAATTAAAATATTACTTTAATTAAATAAAACTTTTTTAAATTTAAAATATTATTTAAATAAAAATTCTTTTAAATAAAGATTTTTAATAATAAAAAATATCTTAAATTAAAGACTTTTTTAATAAATCTTTTAATATTTTTTTATTATTTTAAATAAAATACTTTTTATTTAAAATAATAAAATAATAATAAAA
>KZ613564.1:63428-79726 GCA_002865625.1 Hyaloscypha hepaticicola
TAAAAATTAAAATTAAAATTTCCTTTTAATTAATAAACTAATAAGCAATCACGTGAGTATTAATATGAGCTTTTAACTATTAAATCACAAAGTTAATTATATATTTTAATTTTAATTTTAATATTTAATATAAATAATAATTATTTATTTTAAAAATATTAATTTTTTTAAAAAAAAAAAAAAAAAAATTTAAATTATTAAAACTTATTATTAAAGCTCACGTGACTTTGCGTATATAAATATATTAAATTAACGTGTCTTTAATTTAAATTAAACGAATTTCTAATATTTACTTTTATTTTTAAAAATATATTCGAATTTTTTAATTTTTATTAAATTTAAACTTTTATAAAAAAGTAAATCTTGATTTAAAGGTTCTTGAATCGACCGAAAGCTCGATTATATTATCTTTTATTATTTTATTTATAATATTAAAAAATTCAAGAAAAAGGAATATTTGAATAAAGAATTAACTTTATTCCGAAGAGTATTCAAATAAGAATAAAAAGTGAAAATTAATTCCAAATTAATATATTCAAAATTCCGAAATTTATTACTTTATAAAATATTAAAAAATATATTAATTATAATATGAAAAGTATTCTTGAAACGAGTCTTAAAATTATCTAAAATCTTCTAATAAATACTATTATTACTAAAATCAAATAAATTAATATTCTTTATACCTTTCGTATTCTTATTCTTATTCTTAATCTCTTATAATTCTAGTTTCAAATATTACTTTATAGTTATTCGAGTATTCTTTAACTCCTATAAATATAAATTAATATAAATAAAAGTTTAAGGGTTTTTTTAGGGAATTTATTAGATTTTTTTTATCTCTTTTATAAAAAAACTTTATTATTTTTAAAGTAAAAGGAAAATAATCATTTGGAATACTCTTATATTTACTATTATTAGTATAAGTATAATAACGGGAAATAAGACTTTTATTAGTATTATTATAATAATAGTTATTATTTTTATTTTAAAGAATATTACTTATATATCGAATACACGAATAAGAATGAATTATACTTGAAAAATATATTAATTTTCTAAAAGAATATTAGAAAATATTATAGAAAATTTACTTTTTATATAATTATTAAATATAGTATTTACTATTTGCTTTTTCTGCTTTTTGGAAGTAATTAGAAGTTTCTTTAAAATCTTCTTTAAAGACTTTTTTAAATAAAAGTTAATTCGAGTAATAAAAATATTAAGGAAAAAATATATTTTCGGATATACTTTTATAATATATACTTTATAAATATTTTTAATATATTAACTGGACTTGTGAATAGACTTTTTGAATATTAAAATATCTATTATACTATTTAATATTTATTTAATTTAATATTTGAAATAGTTTAAAGGTTTTGAAATAGAAGTAATAGTATAAAACGAAAAGGAATAAGTATACTAGAGTGTAAAAAGGGCATTTTGATAAGAATATTCGTGAGATTATATAAAGGATTTAATATTATTAATAATCGCGAGTAAATATATTATATTAAATCAATTTGAATCGAGAGTTATATAATATAATATTCGATATTACTCTGTGTATTTTAATTAATTAAGAATATTATTCACTTAATTAACGAGTACTTGATAAGTGAATTACTAATTAATAAATATTATTTCTAAAGAGTATATTATATATAACTTAATCTCAATTATAATATTACTAGTTCATTTAATAAGGAACTTATTATACTTATATAAGAGTTTATTAAATTTAGAATATATAATTTTAATATTCGTTCTGTTTCCTTTTTATTCTTTTAGTTAAATAAATTAATATAATTCGATTTTTATAATAATTCTCTATACTTTATTTATATAATATATATTAATAAAAATATAATAATTTATAATTTTTTTTATATATAATTTAATATAATTAAAAAGATTAATAAATTATATAATATAATTTTTATTTTAATTATTAATTAAATTAATTAATTATATTAATAAAATAATTTATTTAATATAATTTATATTTTAATTATTAATTATATTAATTAATTATATTAATAAATTATATAATATAAATAATTATATATTTTAATTAATTATATTAAAAATAAACTTTTAATATCTTAATATATATTAATAATATAATTGTTTTTTAATAATATAATTATTTTTATAATTTAAATATTTTATAAATTAATAAAATATTATAATTATAATTAAATTTATTTTAAAAAAAGTAAAAAGAATAATTAAAATTATAAAATTTTATTTTAAAATATTTAATTTTAAAAAGTATTAAATTATTAAATATTTTCGTATTTAAATATATATAATAAAATAAATAATTAATATAAAATATTAAAAGAAATAATAATAAACTCTTTATTAATAAATTAAAACTTATATTATAATAATATATAAATTTAAAAATCTATTTAAATTATAAAGTTCTTTAATAAATTATTATAATAAAATTTTAAAGTTTTTAATTTTATTAATATAATTTTAATTATAATATATTTATAAACTTTATATATATAGAAATAAATTAAAGAAAGTAAATTTAATAAATTATTATATAATTTAATAATTATAAAAATTATAATATAATTAAATTAAATAATAATAAAATAAAAATAATTTTTAAATATATAAAAAAGAATATAATAAATAAATAATTAATATAATTTTAAAAAAGTAATATTTTTTAAAAGATTATTAATTAATTTAAATATTATTTATAAGTTTTTATATTCTTAAAAGTAAATATACGATTATAAAAATAAAAAATATAATTTTTTAATTAATATATAAATTTTATATAATTAAGAAAATAATTTTTTATAATTTTTAAAAAATTTATTTAATTACACGATTATAAAAAATAATTATATTATTAAAAAACAATTATATTATTAAAAAACAATTATATTATTAAAAAACAATTATATTATTAAAAAACAATTATATTATTAATATATATTATAAGAAGGGAAATATAATAGTAAATGAAATTTTATAATAAAGTCTAAAATCACACACTTTTAAAATTATAAAATAATAGTTTAATATAAGTATATAAATAATTAATAAAAAAGCTCAAAATTGGAAAAGACTAAATAGTAATTAAAAGTAAAAAGATATAAAATTCTCTTATAAATTATATTAGAAATCTATTCTTATATTCTGAATTTTAATAATTATATAATAGTCTTTATATTATTATAATATAACTCTCCTAAAACTAATTGAAAATCCCAAAAATATATATAATAGAACCAGTCCTATTATATATAATCCCTTATAGATTATTACTTATTCCTGAATAATTCTCAATTAGTTTTATTACTTATTTACTCATTCTTCTATTTATCTAATATATTCAAGAAGTCCCGATTATCTTTATTAATTATTCTTTTACTTTTCAAAAAGTAAAAGTAAGATTTATTATTCTTAAATATCTTTATCTTCGAGATCTTAAATATCTGAAATTCCCTTTTTATTATAATTATAATTCTGATTTTCCAAGTTTTATATAATTCTATTAATTTATTATATTATTATAAATACGAGTCTATAAGATTATAAAAGAATATATTATTTTTAGAGTATTTAATATAATAAATTATATTAAAAAAATCATTAAGATTATTTAATCTTATATTTTATAGAAAAGAGATATTATATTCTATAAACTTGAATTTATTAATCTTTAAAACTTTTTATATATTATATAAAATTATAATATTCTAATAAGAAATACTATTTATAATTATATTATTTTCTTTTATAAATATAAATAAAATAGAAATAGAAATCCAAAAGTATTTTAATTAATAAATAAATTCCTAAAAGATATAAGACTTATAGAAAATTAATTTATTCTCTTTTAGTATTATAATATTTTATTAAAAAGAGTTTGTCTTATTAAGGAGTTTCAAGTATTCTAATAATAGTTTCTTCTTATTTATCTCTTTAATAAAATTAATAAATTTCGGTTTCTTAAAAGTCTTTTTTATAAACTTATTAAATTTAATAATATCTTTAGGAATAATATAATTCTATTTTATATCTTAATTAAAGAGAATTACTTTAATACTTTATAAACTCTTATAATCTAATAAATCCCCTTTATAAAATACTAAATAATTATATTCAGGATTGAAATATTTTATTAATTATAAATATATTACAAAGAGACTATTATTATTATTTAGTATATATATATATATAAATAATCAAATTAAGGGATTTGTTTATAATAATTGAATTACTATTATAAAGTAAAAATTTGAGAGTTCTCCTTAATCTTTTAATATATCTTATTAATAGTAAAAATATAATATTTCCATTTTAGTCACGAGTATAGACTTTATTCTCTTTTTATTAATTCAATTCCAGAAATCTTTATAAATAATTACTATTTATTCTATAAGAATTCTCAAAGAGTCTATTAATTATTCGAGTTTTAATATATATTTCGGATAAAATCGATTAATAAATATATTTTCCTTCTAGTATTAAAGGATTTATAAATCGTTTTGAAAGAAGATTCTAGTATTAGAGTCTATTCAAGTATAGTAAATATTATTTCTATATTTAATTATTTAATAAATAATAATAATTTACTTGAGAACTTTATTATAATTATTAATCTTTTTAAAAAATAGAAATTCATTAAACTATTATAAATATTATTTATAAGATAATTTACTTTTAAAGAGATTATAAATAGAATAGTTTATAATCTTCTTAATAATATTCTTCTTATCCTTGAAGTTCAATTCTTCTTATATATTAAAGTCCAAATATTATATTTTTATTATATTATAAAGACTATTATAAATTATCTTTATTTTATAAACTTTCTTGACTAGTTTGTAATTATTACTAATATAGTTCTGGAAATAGTTTTTATTATAACTCTTAATATTATCTTTATTTTCTTTATTATAGGAATCGGACTTTTAATAATCTTCTCTTTTTCACTCTTCTTTCCTTTAAAATCCTTATATATATACTTACTTCTATATAAGAATATCTCTATCTATTCAGACTACTCTGGGATTATTATAGATTCAATTCCTATAATAGAAAGACTATTCTTATTTATAATAATATCTCTAGTAATAATCTCTTCGAATTACCTGATTTTATAAAGTTCTAGTATCTTGTTTCCTTTATTTATAAGACTTATTAGATTATTCAAATTTATATTATCTAGTACTTTAAAAAGTATTTTATTAAATCTCTCTTATATCTTTAATATAATTATAATCTATAAGAGAGTTTTATTCGGGAAACCAGAGAATACTTTCTTATTATATTTTCCTTTTACTAATATATTAGAAGATCTAAATCTAAACTCGGTTTTTATAAGATTTTTTTCTTTTAATTCCTTAATCTCTTCTTTCTCTTTATAATATCTAAATACTTTTATAATATTAATTAATATAAGAATTAATTTATTATAATTATATTTAATCTATTAATTTCTTTAAAGAATATATATATTAAATAAGCAAATAGTTTTTCTAATATCCTTAGTCTATTAGATAAGTCTTTTTAATTATATATAAGTATTTATATTTATATTTTCAAGATCTTTTTGAATAAACTCGAGAAATATTTTAACTTTCTTATTTTAAATATTTTAATATTTGAGAATATTCTCTAAAAGTCTCTTTTCCTTTTCCTTTTCTTTTTTATTTTTTCTAATATTCTTTATAATCTTTATAAATTCCTTATTCTTAATATTATATATTAATTAAGAGTTTTCCGAAAAGTCTTTTTTAATTATATTCTCTTAATCTAATAATACTTTTTTATTTTCTTATTTATATTATAATAAATCTCTATTAAATTTTATAATTTATATAAACTTATCTATTTTAGGAAAATCTTAAACTTTTTCTCAAGTTTCTTAAATATTAATAATCTTTATATTAATAATTTCAAGAATATATTAATAAAGGATAAGAGAATTATATTATTAATATATAAATATTATAAATTCCTTAAAGTATTAAAACTCTTTAATAGATATATTAAAGTGATTTTTGGAATATTTTATAAAGTATTATAGAAAATATTATTATTATTATTAAATAGGAAATTATAAGAATATATTCGCGGGATTATAAAGGGATTATTAAGTCACTCACGTGACCGCTTTTTTTTTCTTAAAAGGATAAGAAAATAATAATTTTATAATAATAATAAAAGAGATTCAATTTCAATTAATTAAATAATTAATTAAATAGACTTGAATTATATATTAAATTCCGATTTAAATAAAGGATAATAGAAAAGAATAAAAGTAATATATTATAATTAATAAATATATAAAATCAAATAGAAATTTTAAAGATATTAAAAAAATAAAAATAAGAAATAGATAAGGAATATACTCTTGACTTTTTATAAATTATAAAATATTTTTATTAAAAGAAATATTAAGAGTATAATAGGAAATAATAATAGTATATATAAGTATAATATAATATAATCTCGAATAATTAAAATAAGGAAATATATTAAAGAACGAGTAGATTATAATATAAATAAAAGATAAAAAGATTACTTTTGGATAGGGAAATAATAAAGAAATAAAATTTGATTTATATATCTATTCTAGATTCTTTTCTCCTTTTATTTCCTTTTCTATTTATTAATTATTCTTTTAATAAACTTTTTGGATTTGATTTTTTGATTATATATAAGTCTATTCTATTTTTAAAAATAGTTTATTAATATTTTAATTTTAAATACTAGAATCACTTTTAAGATTTATTTAGTATTTAATATAAATTAGAATAAGTCTTGATTTTATAATTCATTTATTTAATCGGATTAAGATTTTATAAAAGTAAAATATTATTAATAATAATTAAAATATATAAGTAATTATTCAAGTTTATATATAAGATCCGAAAATTAATAATAAGAAAAAAGATAATAATAAAACCTATAAGTAATTAAACTTCACGATTATATTAATTAATATATATTTTATTTTTCTTAAAAATCTTTTATATATTATTATAATCAGAATTCGGATTAAATAATAGTTTCTCTTTAATTTTATTCTTTTTTGAGAATTATTATTTATTATATATAATTATTAATTTAATTATATATATTAATTCTCTTTAAATACTTGAATAAAGTCTCGTTTATTTTATTAAACTCTTATAATACTTTATTTTTAAAAAGTCTTTTCGGTATTATAAGAAATAGAAAATATATAATCTAATATTAATAATATTTCAGGAATAGTATAAATTGAGACTTATAAATAGGAAAAGTAATAAAATTATAGAAATGATAATAATTACTTTATTAATAATAATAGAATAGTTATTTTATAATATTTTTATTTCCTTTTAGATTTTTATACTTTATTATTATATTATTATTTTATTATAATTATATATTATTCTGTTTTTAGTTAATATATTCTTTTAATATTCACTTTTTACTTTCACTTTCTTAATTAGTTTATTATATTAAATATTTTATTAAAGACTTTATTAAATACTTAAAGTGAGACTTATATATATTTCCTTTAGGAATATATTCTTTTTCTTATTTAGAAATATTAATTCTCTTTTTTATTATTATTCTCTTTCTTGAATTACTTTTTCGAGAATATAATATATTTATCTCTTTTTAATTCGAGTAAAGATAATATTCTTATAATTATTCTAATTAATTTAATAATCTCTTAAATAGTCTTTAAGTATTCCGATTCTTTTGAAATTCTATATTCCTTATAGAATTCTTTTATAGTCTTTTTCTCGAGTTTAATATTAATCTTAAATTCTATACTTTTGGATTTTGACTTTAATATAATAAGAATATTATTCTTTAGAGAATATTAATAATTCTTTCTTTTTATAAATTATTTTAGTCTATTTCTTATATATATTCTTTTTAATTAAATCCTATTTAGTTTTTTAAATATATAAATCTTCTTTATATTATTTATTTTCTTTATTTAATATAATTCTAATTAATAATATAAGAGTTTTATATTCTTGAATTTATTTCTATTTATTCTTTAGATATTATATATAAATACTAGATTTCTTTTTTTAATTAGTATTATATAAATATTATATATAAAATCAAAATACTCTTTTCCTTTTATATATTATTAGTCTTTTTATAATTTGGATTTAATAAGATTCTTATCCCTTATTTTAATTTATTTAATCTTGAATTTAAGGAATTTCTTTTTACTATTAATCTTATTCTATTTAAGAATTCTTTAAATAGAGTATTTTATTTTAATTAGTAATATAATTTCTTTTCTATATACTATATAAAATAGTATAAATTCTATAAGTCTATATACTATTATTCTATTTGTGAAAAGTATTTAATTTAATAAATTTATTCAAAGTCTTTTATTTCCTTTTAATAATATTATTAGAACTTGAATTATTAATTAATACTTATATTTAATTATATTATTTACTTTTATATTATATATAAAGATTACTATTCTAGTAATTCTTAACTTTTTAAATTCCGTGATTATACTTTTTTTAAATTCTAAATCTTTATTATCTTTTAATTTCCTAAAGATATTATATTTATAAATAATTTTATTATAAATAAATTTTATTACTTTTATATTTATTAGTATTTTTATAAATTTGACTTTTATTTATTCTAAAAAGTTATTTCTTATTATAAATAAGTAATTATATCTCTTATAATCCGGTATTTTTATTATATTAATATTAATATAATAAAAAAGAAATATAGCTTTTATTAAATATAAGATTATTTCTTATTTAAGTTTTATTCTAAATTAGTATTTATAATAAAAAATATAATATATTCGAATATTATTATAAAATCCTAATTACTAATATTATATAATTATTTTTATATATATAATTTCTCGTTTAATATATTTTATCTTATTATAAAATTCTTTTTTAATTATTTTCTTTTTTTTATTACTATTAATAATTAATCTCGAAGAGTAATAACTTATAATATTCTTTTATAATTTATAATCTCATATATTATAATTTAATATTTTCTTTTTTAATTTTCTATATTCTCTCTTTAAATAGTCTTTAGATTTAATAAATATAATTAAATATTTTATAATTAATTAATATCTTTTAGAATAGTTATTATCGAGTGAATTAAATAAAATAAAATTTAGTGAAAATGAAATTTTATTAATATTATAGTCTTTATTAATATTTATATAATCTCTTATTAATTCTAAAATATTCAAATTTTCTTTTTTAGATCTTATTTATTTATTTTCCGAATTGACTATTCTAATAATATTTATATTTAATAATTTAATCTTTTAAGATTTTATTTTTTTTATTTTATAATATTATATTATATATTTATATTATTTAATAAAATCAATTAATATATTATTAATATTAATTTTATTTTTATATTTATTCTTAATACTAATAATAGTAATTCCTATTAAATTCAATTCTATTATAATAAAGTTATTAATATCTAGTTTATTTTTAAAATTATTTTTATATTATAATCTTTTTAATAGTCTATTAATAATAATATATTTTCTTCCTTTAATATATTATACTTTAAAGTCGAATAGTCGGATTTATACTAGTTAATATATTATTAAAACTTCTGGAAGATCTATTATTATTCTATTTAATTATATAATAAATATATTTATATCTATTTCCAAGATAAAATAAATATTATATAATTAGAAGTATAGTTTTTATAAATACTTTAAGACTCCTTTATATTCCCATTTAGTAATATTATATTATTATTCTATATAATTCTATAGACTTGATTCGAATTTGGAAATTCTCTTTTTATTCTTATTATTAATTTATTCAAAAGTTCTATTCTATTCTATTAGATTAGTATTAATACTAAATATAATATTATTCTAATCGTTTTCAGGATTATAATATAATTTATAGAATAGTAATAGACTTGTAAACTTCTCTTTTAAAACTTTTATAACTTTCTCTTATTTAAATCCCTATTTCCAATTAATTCCTTTCTTGAATAAGTAATATATAGACTTAATAATTTGATTATAATTCTATATTTATATATAATAATAAATATAAATATTTATAAATATCTTTATTTCTATCAGATTATTATATCTAGTCTAATTATTAATCTTTTAAACTTTAATCTCTTCCAGTCCTCTTTTTTTAATTCTATATATAAAATCTATAATAACTATTCTATTATAATAGAATTATAATTTCGGTTTTATATATATACTAGTCCTTTTAATATATTCTAGTATTCGATTTAGATTCTATAAGTATTTATATATATAATAATAAATTCCAAGTAATTTGAGTTTATTATTATAATTAATATATAATTCCTTAATATTAATATTATTAATAAATAGTATAATTATTTTAGAAAATAACTTTTCCAGAATTATTATAATAATTTATATAAATTAAATAATTGAATTAGTAATTTCTTAAAATAATATTATTATTTTTAAAAAATCGAATAGAATATAGAAAATAATTATATTTCTATTTTATTTATTTAATATAAATTAATTATATTCGGAAAAGAAATTAATTAAAAAAGTAATTATATAATTAGTAAACTCTTTTAAGAATTCGTTTATTAAAGGGAATAGATTAATATCTTATAGAATAATAGAATTTATTTTTATTATAATATTAATAAATCTATATATTCCTATTAATTTCTTAATAATTAGAAATCACGAGTTCTTATAAGGACTATTATATTTTTCAAATATTCCTTATTCTAAATACTCTTAAAATATCTTTATTATAATTGAAATTAAAACTCTAGAATATAAAAAGTTTAGTTCTTATTATATCTTATATTTAATTATTTTAATTATAATTAAAGGGTTTATATTTTTATAAATCTTATTAATTTCTTTCTAATTAAATATAAGAATACTTTTATAATTAATTATAAACTTATTGAATATAATCTTCTTATTATTCTATAATCAGATATTAATATTAAAAGCTTTAAACTATTCGGATATAAATCGAGAATCTTTAAGTATTATAATAATCCTTAATAATAAATAGTTCTTATATTTTCTAATATATTCCTATTTATATTCTCGAAGTTTTATTCTAATATACTAGTCTATAAAATCTTTAGGATTATCTTTTATATTATTATTAATATCTATTAATCGAATTTTCTTTATTTTTAATTTATAGATTATAATAATTTTCAGGAATTATAAAACTCTTTTGGACTTTTTTTAAAATACTTTAAATACTAATCTCTTTTACTTTTTATTATTTTTTATTTAAAGTTTAATTATTCTTTTCTTTTTTAAAGAAATTATCTATTATTAAATTCCGAAAATTCTTATCTTATCTTTATTATATTATATTAATTTCCTTTATTCCTTTTTAAAATAATTTATATTAAAATCTTTTTATTCTTTTTTATTCTTTAGATTCCTTTTACTTTCTAGATAATCTTTTATTATTAATAGAAGATATATTAATTCCTTTTCGGAAATTTCCTTATTTAATAATTCCTTGATTTTCTATTCTTCTATATTAGAAAATATTTTTAATATAATTTATATTAATATCTTTTCTATTTTCGAATTTCTAAAAATATTTTTAAATTCTTTAATATTCTATTTTATTTCTTAAATCTCAAATATTATTAAATCTAAATAAATAAAATCCTTTAGAATTTCCGGTTTAGTCTTATTCCCTTTAATATATCTTTCAGATTATATATTAGACTTTAATTTTCCTTTATATTATTATTTACTAAATTATTACTTTTATTTATAATAGTAGATTTCTTATAGTCTTTAAAATTCACTTATTTTTTTTATTTTTTTTTTATTTTTAATATTATTATAATTATATATAAAATTCCGATTTTAGAATTTATAAATTTTCTATTTATTAAATTATTTAATTAATAGAATATTATTATTTATATATAATTAATAAAAGATTATTTAAATAGAATTTTATTAGTCTCTCGAATTAAAAAGAAAATATTTATATAATCGATTCCTTTTTTAATCTCAATTCTAATTCTCACTATTCTAATAAATCCGGTCTTCTTTCTATTAACTATTATTATAATATAATACTTTATATTATAGATTATATACTCGACTTCTTATATAAACTATTTAAAGAAAATATTAATTTCAGTTCTAATATTAATTAATTCTATATTTATTTATTTCTTAATTGGATTTATAAAAGTAATTAAAAGATATAAAAATAGTATTATAGATTTCAATTCTATTAACTCTTTTTGAATAAGTGAACTTTTTTCTATTAAAGTGAATATAAATATTATAATTAATTCTAGTAAATTTAGTTTTATAAAAATATATTCAAGTTTATTCTTATATTCTATTAAATCTAATATATTATTATATATAATATTTATTATCTCGATTATTTAAATATATAAAGTATTATCTTTTTTCTATTAATAATTAAAGATTATAACTAGATTAAATATATAAAGAATATTTATAATTATTTTTTTATTCTAATTGATTTTGAGAAAAGGAATTATTTATTTCTTCTTTATTATTTATTTAATAGTTTCCTTTAAATTATTATTTAATATTATTTGGATTTCTGTATTTTAGTCTAGATTTATTTCTATTTCATTTATAATATTCTTAATTTAATAGAAATCTCTTATCTCATCTCGTGATTTTATTTATAGAACTTATTCTTTTATATATATTTACTTTCTCAAGGTCTATTTGACTTTTTTTATTATTTTAATTTTCTTATTTATAGTAATAGTATTACTAATAGTATTCACGAATACTAATATTAATAGGACTTTATATTAATCTTCTAATTTACTACTATTTAGTAAATTAAACTGGAATTAATATTCACTTATCTCGAAACCTTTATTAATAATAGTCTTATTATTATCTTATATTATATTCTTATTTTAGTTTCTCTATATAATAGAGAGTAATATTATTTAATTCTTTTAAATATCTATTACTTTTACTTACTCTTAAATAGTTAATTGAGTCTTTTCTTTTATTCTTTAAAGATTAATTAATCTAATATTAATATTATAATTAAATTCTTTATTTTGGATAATAATTCGAGTTTAATTAAACTATTTCTAATCCCTATTAAAGAATAATAGTATTACTTTCACTCTTGACTTTAATAATCTTTAATATTACTAATTTCGAAATCTGTGAATATATTCCCTTTTTATTAAATATTATATTAATAAATAATTATAAATATAATAGTTTTTATATTCTGGATTCTCTATTCTATTAATAGTCTAATTATAATATCCGGAATACTTTTTATTAATTAATTAAAACCTTATAATATTTGTATTATTTATAAATTCAAGAGAGTTTTCCTATATTACTTCTCTTTTAATTTATTCCGAGTTTTAGTAATCTTCATTTCTATAATTATTATTTCCAGATCTATTATATTTATTATATTTATTATATCTATTCCGAAATCTATTATTATAGTCTTTTCTATATTATAGGAATTTACTTTATTAATTAAATCTATTTAATTAATTATATTCACTCGATTGATTATATTAATTATTAGATAATTATTAGAATAGTATTAGAGATTCTATTTTATTAGTAATTATCTTCTTTAGATTATTTATAATATTATTAAAAGTATTCTGAATTATAATATAAACTTTTAATTTTATTATTTCTTTTATTAATTTATTAATTTCACTAAATTCTAATTATTTAATTTTGGGAATTCGAGTTATTACTAATATTATTTAATTCTTATATTCTTTAATAAAGTTTCTCGAAGTCTTGAGAATTAGTATAAATAAAAGAAAGAGTAAAATATATTTCTAATTCCTTTTAAGGAATAAATTATTTATTATTTTATTAAAGTGAATTTATTTGATTTTAGAATAGTCTAGATTATTATATTTATTATATTATTAATACTTCTCTTTTATTTTATATATTTTAATTATTATCTTATATATTTTATTATAATTATAAGTTTATATATTAGAAAGTTTAAATTTAATATTTTAAAAGATTTTATTCTTAATTATATTATTCAAATTCTTTATAAATTCTCTAATATATTATATTTTATTAAATTCTTTTTAATTAATTAATACTTTTAAGATCCGATTAAATAAATCTATATAGACTTTAGAAATTAATCTATTAGTCTTTATCTTTTTAATAATCTATTCTAGAAACTTCTAATTAAAATAAAATATTTTTCAATTATTATTCTTATATTTCTCTTTTAGAATTTTATAGAATTTATTCTTATTATAGTTTATTTTAATATATTCTAATATTATAATAATAGTATTTTTATATTAGAAATAAATATAATAGATAATCCTTTTTCTTTTTATTTTCTTAAAAACCTTATAATTATTATAAAAATTATTATACTTTTTCAGAAAAATAGAAATATTTTCTTCTTGAAATTAGAATATTCCCGATTAGTTTAAAAATAATAAAAGTATATTAGTTATAATAATAATTTTATTTTTAAGTATATTCTCGAAAACGGGAAATTAGTCTTTTAATTATAGAATTATAATATTAAGACTTATTATAATTAATCTTATAATATTCAAGTCTCTCTTTAACTATTCTTTTAAAGATTCTATTAATAAATTAATATTTAATATAAACTGAGATTTTTATTTCTTAAAAAAAAGATTTAAAAATCCTGAACTCTTTTTCTTTATTTTCCGATTATTTATATTCTATTTTAATTATATTCCGATTTCTTTTCTATTATAATTAAATTAGTATTTTGAATAAGAGTCTTTATTATTATTATTTCTATATTCGATTTTTAAATATTATTATTATTTTATTTAATATTTTTTATTAAAAGTTTATTTTATATATTCTATTTTAACTAGTTTTATTATTTATTTATTTTTTGATTTTTGTAAATCTATTCTTATTATTCTAATTATTATTTATTATTCTTTTATAATTGATTTTTCCTTTTTTACTAATTTCCAATTCTTTTTATATTCTTCTATTTCCTTTTAAATCTTATTCCTGAATATTCTTTATTTCTTTATTTAAAATAAAATACTTTTCCTTTCTAGTCTTCTATTTTTATTCTTTAATTCAAGTTTCCGGACTTAAATTAATAGTCTCTTTATACTCGCTTTTAAAATAATAAAGATTAAAATTAAAATTAATAATATTACTTTATTATCGAGAATTAATATTTATATTTAATTTATAATTATTTTATATTATTCCTTTATAATTTCCGACTTTTCCTTTATCTTATATCTCTTCTTTTTCGAATTAGTCTTTATTAATTCTATTTTCCCATTTAGAATTAAATTTATATCTTATAATTAATCTAATATTATATTATTAAATCTTTTCGGAAATTAATATAAAATAATAAAATTATATTTTTATTATAATTATAATATATTCTATTAGATATAAAATAGAATAATAAATTCCCTTTTTAAGTATTAAAGATTAAAGTCCTATTTTATAAAAGTTTTAAAGGATTATAAAAACTTTAATTTAATTATATTCGATATTTTTATATTATTTATTAAAAAATATATAAAAGAGAAAATATAATAATAAATGAAATCTTATAATAAAGTCTAGAATTATATATTCTCAAAACTATAAAATAATAATTTAATATAAGTATATAAATAATTAATAAAGAAATTCAAAATTGGAAAAGATTAAATAATAATTAAAAGTAAAAAGATATAAAATTCTCTTATAAGTTATATTAGGAATCTATTCTTATATCCTGAGTCTTAATGGTCACGTGATAGTCTTCACACTACTATAGTATAACTCTTTTAAAACTAATTAAAAATCCCAAAAATATATATAATAGAACTAGTTCTATTATAATATTAAAATATTAAAAGTTTATTTTTAATATAATTATTAAATATATAATTAATTTATTTAATATAATTTATATTTTAATTATTAATTAATTATATTAATTAATTATATTAATAAAATATATAATATAAAATAATTAATTTAATATAATCTTTAATTTAATATATTTTTTAATTTAATTATTAATTAATTATATTAATATATTATATAATATAAATAATTTATTTAATATAATTTTTATTTTAATTATTAATTAATTTAATTAATTAATTATATTAATAAATTATATAATATAAATAATTTATTTAATATAATCTTTAATTTAATTATTAATTAATTATATTAATAAATTATATAATATAAATAATTTATTTAATATAATTTTTATTTTAATTAT
>KZ613565.1:1496-55092 GCA_002865625.1 Hyaloscypha hepaticicola
AGTATTTTAAATATTAAATAAATAATAGAAATTATAAAGACTCTTAAATTTAAGACTATTATACTTATATAATTCTTATATATTTATTTTATATTTATTTTCTATATTCATTTTTAAAAAAATTAAATTATCACAAATAATAATCTAAATTATATATAATTTTCTCTCCTAATAGTCTATTAACTAGACTTAAATTATTAGTTAAATAAAATCCATATAAAGCACTTAATTAATATAATATTTTAAGTATTAAATAAGTGATACAAATCGTGAAGACTCTTAAATTTAAGGCCGTTACACTTATATAACTCCCGTGTATCCATTTCGTACTTATTTTCCATATCCATTTTTAAAAAAATTAAATTATCACGAATAATAGTCTAAATCACGTGTAATTTTTTCCCCTAATAGTCCATTAACTAGATTTAAATTACTAGTCAAACGAAATCCATATAAAGCACTTAATTAATACAGTATTTTAAGTATTAAATAAGTAATACAAATCGTAAAGACTCTTAAATTTAAGGCCGCCGCACCTATATAACTCCCGTACACCCATTTCGTATTCATTTCGTATCCATTTTCGGCACCCATTTTTTAAAAAAATAAATCATTACGAATAACAGTCCGAATCACGTGTAATTTTTTTTCCTAATAACCTATTAATTAGGCCCAAATTACTAGTCAAATGAAATCCATATAAAGTATTTAATTAATGCGGTATTTTAAGTATTAAATAAATAGTACAAATCGTGAAGACTCTTAAATTTAAGGCCGCTGTACCTATATAACTCCCGTGTACTCATTTCGTACTCATTTCGTACTCATTTTCGACACCCATTTTTTAAAAAAATAAATCATTACGAATAATAGTCCGAATCACGTATAATTTTTTTTCCTAATAATTCATTAACTAGGCCCAAATTACTAGTCAAATGAAATCTATATAAAGTACTTAATTAATGCGGTATTTTAAGTATTAAATAAATGATACAAATCGTGAAGACCCTTAAATTTAAGGCCGCCGCATCTATATAACTCCTATACACCCATTTCGTATTCATTTTCCGTACCCATTTTTTTAAAAATTAAATTATCACGAATAATTATCTAAATCACGTGTAATTTTTTTCCCTAGTAGTCTATTAATTAGTTCCAAATTATTAGTTAAAAGGAATCCTTATAATGCCGTTTATTAAAGCGGTATTTTAAGTCTTAAATAAGTGATGGAAATTATAATTTTGGTATTCCTATTATATATAATAATATTATTATAACTATATTTCAAAATCTCAATATCGGGTTTAAATTTTAAAAAAATTAGAACTTTCTTAATAATAAGACTAAGCACGTGATTTTATTTTTCCTAAATAGGCCTATTTCAGGTTTATAATTTAAATTAGACTAATATCACGTGACTTATCAAGTACTAGTGTATGCCTTTAAATAATAGATTTAAAGATTAGATTTTCGCTTGGTTTACTCATATTAGAACAGGGGTTTTTACTGATAAGGGACGCTAAAGTCTTGGCAAAAAAAGATAAGGTTTCTGTAAGATTGGTGGCGTAAATCTCCTATTTGGGCCTAGTGTGGGCCCTTGGGCCAATAAGAGCCCTTAAATCCAAGGGGGTAATCTCCCGAGTTTAAAATCACGTTCTTATTTAATGCGCTAGCATTTAATAAGTCACGTGATTTACGTCTAATTTAAATTATAGACCTGAACTAGGCCTATTTCAGGAAATTAAAATCACGTGCTTAGCCTTAGTATTAAAGAAGTTATAATTTTTTAAAAAAATTAAAACCGATGTTAAGGTTTTGAAGTGCAACTATAATGATATTATTACATACAATAGGAACATCAAAATCACGATTTCCACCACTTATTTAAGACTTAAAATGCCGCCTTAATTAACCGTATTATAAGGATTCTGTTTAACTAGTAATTTGAAGCTAATTGATAGGTTACTAGGAAAAAAAATTACACGTAATTTAGACCATTATTCGTGATAATTTAATTTTTTAAAAAATGGGTGCGGAAAATGGGTACGAAATGGGTACACGGGAGTTGTGTAGGTGCGGCGGCCTTAAATTTAAGGGTCTTCACGATTTTCACTACTTATTTAATACTTAAAATGCCGCATTAATTAAGTGTCTTACGGGGATTTCGTTTGACTAGTAATTTAGCCCTAGTTAATGGGTTATTGAGAAAAGGTTTACACGTGATTCAGACTGTTATTCGTGATAATTTAATTTTTAAAAAAATGGGTACGGAAAATGGATACGAAATGGATGCGAAATGGGTGCACGGGAGTTGTGTAAGTGCGGCGGCCTTAAATTTAAGGGTCTTCACGATTTTCACTATTTATTTAACACTTAAAATACCGTATTAATTAAGTGTTTTACGGGGATTTCGTTTGACTAGTAATTTAGCCCTAGTTAATGGGTTATTAAGAAAAAAGTTTACACGTGATTCGGACTATTATTCGTGATGATTTAGTTTTTTAAAAAATAAGTGCAGAAAATGGGTAGTATATGAGGTCTGAGTGTCACTGGCGAGTAACTGAGTGACCGCTAGTGGCGCGGCCGCCCTTGGAACCAGGACTATCCGTTATATAAACCGCGCGATTTCCGGGCCTCGAGGGGCCCGGGAGCCCTCACGGCAGGGGCCTTTTTGTATAGAGTTACCGGTCCAGTTACTCGCTTACGGGTAATATATAAGGGCTTATAGGCGCGGTAGCCCTCAGACATATAACACGTAACGGGAGTAAGTCAGGAGCCTCTCCCCTCCCTCTCTTCATGACCTATCCCGATCCTTAAAATTGAGACTACTCGGACTGATACCCTTATAGATTCTAGATTACCTAAAACAGACACGTGACTGCGCATTGCGATTACCCTGATTATTATGGACAAACTCTTGAGCCTCCTGCCGATAGCCTCCAAGGCTCGTACAGTTCCTCTAGCGCCGTCAGTGGCACCTGTACCTACCCGGGCCGAGGATATAGCCATTTAGTAGGCCCTGGATGAGGTTCTCGAGTACTACCGGACTTATAGGCCGAAGAATACAGTCAAGAATTATAAGCCAAAGTAGAAGGAATGGAAGGTGAGTACTAGCCCTGCCCTTGGCTCTCTCTCTCTCTCTCTCTCTTTATATTAAGGGATAGCTAGTTAATCCTTTATTTATATATAGGCTTGGTATAAGAAGCTAGACTTTAAAGAGGGCGGTAAGTACCTTCCTGGAGACTATATGGACGAGGGCAAGCTCTTGCTCTTTATTAAGGACGAGGTCGCGAGCCGCGCGTTATAGAGGGGATACTGTCTGAATGCCGAGAAGGAGTACAAGAGCAAGGGCAAGGGCAAGAGGAGGGCCGAGTTGCCATTACAACTATCACAGTCACGCAAGCGGTAGAGAGGAGGGCCTGCCAGTGCTAGTACCAGTATTAGTACCATTGCCAATACTAATACTAGTACTAGTACTCTCCTTGTACTAGAAGGAGAGGACAACGAGTCTTGCTTTAATCTAGTCCTTATATATAATACTATCCGCGGCTATTACTTTGCCATTAACGAGCTCTGGACACACCAGACCTCTCTCGGTCTCCACTCAACTGACCGGCCTTAGTACATTGCCCTGATAGCCCTCAAGACCTCTATTATACGCGGCCAGTACTAGCGGCGCCAGGACGAGTTTGAAGACCGCGGTCTAGTGACTATTAAGAACGGCTATATAGTAATACAAATCCCTGACTTGACTTGGGCAGCCTGGAACTAGAGCCTAGACAGGAACTATGCCGAGTAGCTATTCCGGACACAGTTCTACTTCCTCTTCGGCAACTCTATACTCCTCCAGCTAAGTAACCGCCTGCCAATAGAGCTGTCTGACCTATTCTCGATGCCCTTGCCCAATAAAGGGCCGAACGGGACTGGCTAGTGTCTAGTTATAGTTATGGGCCAAGGCAAGACGAACCAGTACGGCCGGTTAAAGTACGGAACCGCCCTCTATTACCGGGACTATCGCTCCTGCCTTATAGACGCCCTGGCTATATACTTCTTCTGGCGCTAGTATTACTCAGGCGAGCTATTCCCCTGCTTGTATACAAGCCAGGATTGGTATAATATCAAGGTCTTGAAGAGGGATAGTGTCCACCTGGCCGAGCCTCTAAGTGATAATATAGTGTCCTCCTGGACGCGGCGGCTTTATAGCAAAGCTGGTATTAAGATCTCCAAGGTGATATATACCGGGCGAGTTTCAGGGACCCGGTTAGTAGAACTAAACGGGGTCTTAAAGGACCAAATCCGCTATAGAGACCGCTAAAATACAGATCAAATAACGGGCTATTACCTGATTACCTTGTCGCGAGCATTTATACGCGATATTATCGACTTTGACCCGGAGTGGGTATCGAGTTACTTCCTGCCACGCGAGATAATATAGTCTCCGCCTCTACTCCTCCAGTAGGTCTGGCCTGACCTTGACTGCTAGCAAGTAGTACATTTAGAATAGCCGGATATAATAAAGAAGGTAGAGCCTAATCTGGCCGTAAGAGGGTTCTTGGAGCTCTTATAGAGGCTCTGTGTAGTATTCTTGTAAGTATATATAAACAAGGCTTTAAGGATAAGCAAAGCTAATACTCTTTATTACTAGGACTCAGTACTCTGGTATATAGAATTCCTTAATTATCCTATCTTCCAAGATCCGCTCTTTGAGATACAGGAGTATAGGGACTTTGAGTTCCGTGTCAAGAGTGCCTTAGTTATTACAATTGAGTAAGACCTATATACGATTACTATTTAGAAGGTTATACTAACTATTAATAACTGTCTATATATAATAATAAGTATTATTCAAAATGGCCAGATAACTTATATTCAAGTATTCTATTCTCTAGAAGGCCTCTTGATAACGCGAATCGAGTAAAGGATAAAGAGGATCGCGGACACTCTTAGTGACTTCATTGGAAGCAGTTTCCACTTTGTGCCCCGCAGTGACTAGCTCGCTCCTGCTCTCGTGGCAATAACGGTGCCTTTGACGGGAGCCTCCCCTTTACTGAACCGGCCAGTCGCCTTATCTATTACGGCCCTGGTACAGGTAACAGAGCCGTCACTATATCATATATCGAGAACAATATAGACAATCCTTGAGTTATAGCGCGAGTAGACAATCAGGCTTACGGGCCAGCCCTTAATCGAGTAACTGGATACGCGATATAATACGAGCTGGTATATAGAGCCTATAATAGTCTCCAAATACCAGTTTTACTCGAGACGGAAGACTCTAATTACAGAGATCCGGTACTTGATAATAGCCGGTAGGGTACTGGCGGATATAAAGGCCTATAATCGAGTCGTCTTATAGTTAAAGAACGAGTATAAGAGGGTAGGAGTGTTATTAAATAAGGTTATAAATACTCTCAAGAGGGCTTAATTATTATATAAATAGATTATAACTAGAGGAGAGTAGAGTAGAGTACTGTATTATAGTAATAATATATCTAAGTAAATACAAGCCTTGGCCTTTTCAAAATTTCAGGGGCCCTTATTCCAGCCAATCAGAGTCCCCTATTTAAGCGAAAATCCGCAAAAACCATAATTACCCTTCTCGATCCTTAATTCTAGTCCGAATCATTCCAAATTAAAATATATATTAAGAGATACCTTGAATAAAATACTATCCGATTCTTATATTATATAACTGTACTGTTATTATATAATATAATAATAAAGGACACTCTTAATACGAAAAGTAATATTCCAGAGTAGTTACTAATATTATCTTGTAATTTAATTATTATATATTAAAAATACTCTTATATATCCTTTTATTATAATAGTCGGGATACCTATTATATAATTAACTTAATTATAATTATATTAGTTTTAAGTTAAGGGAATTGATATCTAGAAACCGATGTCTATAATACTAATATTTTAGACTAAGGACATGAGTAGGTAAATGAATTCTATAAGAGAGATGATCCTTAATCCTTGTAATACTCTTATATTAATTATTTCAAAGTGTTAAGTATTCTTAAAAAGGAAAGTAAGGATTTAATTTTATATTAACTCTTTTTTAAATAAGGGATATAGTTATAATTATAATTATAATAATGAAATAATAAAGTAAAAGTTATAATTATACTAGTATTTATTCCTTATCCCTTATTATTAAGGGGCCTGATTTTTTTATATTTTTATTAAAACTTATACTTTCTTATATATTATCTCACGACCCTTCCCGTTCCCGATTTACTATATATAAAAAGTATAGCTATTATTACTTGGTCTCGCGTTCCCATCACGCTTACTTAAAAGTATATCCTCAATTACTTATATAGACCCTCTTATAAAATACTCCTTAAAATACCTAGTCACAACTCGCAAATAAGCCACGATTAATCTTACCGAGAATATCTAAAACTCCCAAAGCTCCCAGGAGCTAGTAATACCAGGAGCCAGTAATGCCCACGAATCTGTAAATATCTAGGAGCCAATAACGCCAGGAGCTAGTAATGCCAAGAGCCGGTAATGCCAGGAGATAGTAATGCCCATAAACTTGTAATACGGTATCTAGAAGCCAGTAACGCCAGGAGCTAGTAACGCCCACGAACCTGTAGTATCTAGAAGCCAATAATACCAGGAGCTAGTAACGCCCACGAACCTGTAATATCTAAGAGCCAGTAACGTCCACGAACCTGCAATATCTAGGAGCCAGTAACGCCAAGAGCTAGTAATGCCAGAAGCCAGTAACGCCAGGAGCCAATAACGCCAGGAGCCAGTAATACCAGGAGATAGTAACGCCCACGAACTTGTAATATCTAAGAGCTAGTAACGCCCACGAACTTGTAATATCTAGAAGCCTATAATACCAGGAGTCCTAATATTAAGAATAGAACAAGGATCCAGGAACAAAATACTAGGAACGAGGAGTAAAATGCCCAGTAAGTAACAAGTATAATATCCAAGAACGAGGATCCAAGAACAAAACGCCCAGTAAGTAATAAATATAATATCCAAGAACGAGGATCTAGGAATAAAACGCCCAGTAAATAACAAGTATAATATCTAGAAACGAGAAGCCAGGAACAAAATGCCCTAGAATAAAAAGCCTAGCAAGTAGCAAGTACAATATCCAGGAACGAGGAGCCAGGAACAAAATGCCCTAGAATAAAAAGCCTAGCAAATAGTAAGCACAATATCCAGGAACGAGGAGCCAGGAACAAAACGCCCAGCAAGCAACAAGCACAATATCCAGGAACGAGGAGCCAGGAACAAAACGCCCTGGAATAAAACGCCTAACAAGTAGCGAACACAATACCTAGCAGATATAATGCCCTTTAACACTTTAAGGCAATAACCTATAAGCCTTGCTTCTTATAACATAGCTTGTAATATAACTTATAATATTCCCACTATACCAGTACTCCCAGAACTTATACTCACCGCTAGTTGAGAGGTCATAAGACACTTCTCTCTCCTTGACTTCTCTTCTCTTCTCTTCTCTTCTCCTTAACTTAATATTCTCAATATAACTGGATCACTAAATGTTGTGCCTTGACCTTTATAGTACTTCTTGCCGTCACACGAATAAAGACCTTTTCATTACGCCTTTTAGGCCTGAAATGCCGTACTCGTAATAATTAAATTTAAACTCTTATAAATAATATAACCTTGATTTAAAGGCTCTTGAATCGACCGAAGGCTCGATTATACTATTAAATAAAAACGTGATTTTAAATTCGGGAAATTATTCCCTTGAATTTAAGGACTCTTATTGGCTTAAGGGCCCATACTAGGTCCAAACAGGAGATTCACATTACTAATCTTATAAAAACCTTATTTTTTTTTACTAAGACTTTAATGTCCCTTATTAGTAAAAACCCCTATTCTAGAGGAGTGTATTTAACGAAAATCTAACTTTTAAATCTATTATTTAAAGGTATATATTATTATAATAGTTTTTATTTAAAATTCCTTAAAGAATAATATAAATATAATAAAAATAAGGATTATTATATATAAAATCTTAAAATATATTTATTAGTTTATTAATAATATATAATAATTATTATATATTCGTGAGAATACTAATTATATAAAATAGTAATTAATTAAGGAGAGGAAAGATTAATAATACTATAGTATTATTAACTCATTCTCGGAAATTAATTAAATCTAATCGAGACTAATTATAAGGGCTTAAGCGCGGTTGGCCGCGCTATCACATGACAACGTCACGTGACCAGCGCAACTGCAGTGCAGTTATACTAATACTGGAATTACTCTAAAAGTGACTCAAAAATAGTATCTCTATCCGATCGAATATTGATTATTTAAAGTAGTCTAGTATAGTCTTCCCGTTCACTTAGTATATTTGTATACTTATATATATTTATTACTTTCTTTAGTATTTATTACTTTTTTATTAGTATATCTATTATTCGTATTTAATTTACTCTTTTATATTTAATTATAGAATATTCGTATCGAGTAATTATATTAGAATATTCAAAAGTTTTACTTTTATTATAATATTAATAGAATTCGAATTACTCTTAATCTATTTAATCTTCGCGATTTTATATTATTTATAAGTTTAATAAAAATATATTATATTAATTATAAGTTATTTTTCTTATATAATATCTAATTTAATAAAGTATTTATATAGTGATTTCGAATTTGTATAAATAATTAATAAGAGATTAATTTATAGTATTTTATTAATTATAAATTTAATTAATATTCTTATATTAAAATTATAAATTATTTTATATAATTCTAATACTAGAATACTTCTAGTAATCCGTTTATATTTAATAAAAGACTAATAGAGAATATTAATATATTTAATATTATTAATTAATATTAAAATATAATTGATTTATAAAAAGAAATCTTTATTATTTATAAATAAAGTATTTATAAAAACAAGAAGATAAAGTATATCTTTTTCAAATTTAATAAAATATAATCTTTTAATAATATTTTCGATTTATTATTAAATATATTTATTAAATTTCTTAATATTATTTTCAATTAATTTAATAGTTTAAATAATAATTAATAGATTATATATAGTCTCTAATTAATATATTAATAAAATATATATTCTTCTAGTATATTAAGTAATATATTAATACCTTTAAATAATAGATTTAAAGATTAGATTTTCGTTTAATTTATTTATATTAGAATAGGGATTTTTACTAATAAGGAATACTAAAGTCTTAATAAAAAAAGATAAGGTTTTTATAAGATTAGTAATATAAATCTCCTATTTGAGTTTAGTATAGGCCCTTGGACTAATAAGAGTCCTTAAATCCAAGAAAGTAATCTCTCAAATTTAAAATCACGTTTTTAATTAATACACTAGCATTTAATAAGTCACGTGATTTATGCCTAATTTAAATTATAGACTTGAACTAGGCCTATTTCGGAAAATTAAAATCACGTGCTTAGTCTTATTATTAAAGAAATTATAATTTTTAAAAAAAATTAAAATTAATATTAAAATTTTAAAATATAATTATAATAATACTTTCTAGACTTGAAATATTATACTTATAATAATTAAATTTAAATTCTTATAAATAATATAATCTTGATTTAAAGACTCTTAAATTGATTAAAGACTCGATTATATTATTCTTAATAATAAGATTTTAATATATAATACTTTTATTATTAGTTATAATAATATTTTTATTATTAATAATTTTAAGATTCTTATACTAATATATTTATATAAGAGTAATACTAGTATTATTAATATAAATAATTCTTTTATTAAATTTGAGATTATTATTAAAAGTAAAATACTCGTATTCCTTAATTAAAAACTTTATCTTTTTCAGATTTATTTATTCTTTTTTAATAAAATTATTATTTCTAATAAAGAGAATATTATTAATTTATAAATTAATAATATTAAAGAGTCTATTATTATAAAAGAAATAAGAATTATAGATTAATTATTCTATAATCAATTTATTAAAATAATAAGAATAATAAGTCTTAAATTAATAATTTCCAGTTTCAGAAATATTATATAATAATTTAATAATCTTAAAGATTGAATTATTTATTAGATTTAGTTATTTTATAAACTCTTAAAATGAATTAATATAGAAATTATAATTTAATATAATTATTAATTATATATAAATTTATAAAATATTATAAAAATATAATCTTATAGTTTTAGTAATTATAATAATAATATTAAAAATAATCTATTAATTAATATATTAGATAATTAGTAATTATATTAATATAATATACTTGAATTTATTATTATAAATTTGAATCACGAGTCTTAACTTTCTGAATTCCTTTTTAATATTCTTATTCTTAATTTTATTAATAAACTTGAAATTAAAGATATATACTTTCTTTAATATATTAATTCTAAAAGTAATTATAAATATATTCTTTTTGAAAAGGTTTATAATTTCAGTCTAATAAGAATCCTTATATTAAATATTATTTTAAAGGAATATAATAATATTAGTATTTTTTATAAAATCGGTCTTTATTATATTTTAAAGAAATAGTAAATAAAGTATTTATAATAATTATATTCTTCTTATTTTTAATTTCTTAATTATTATATTCTAGTTTAAGTAAATTAATCTTAATTTTAATATCTAATATATTAAAAGGTTTTATAAATATTAAATAAAATATTATATTATTATAAAATAATATTAATATATAAGATTTATTATTTATAATTATAAGTTTATATAATCCTTTTCAATTACTAGATTGACTAGTATTACTTTTATATTAGACTAGAATATTTGAATTGAATATAAGTTTATAAATATTAATTATATTTGAATTATTTTATATATTTAAAGTATTATTAATTTATTATTTAGTTTATAATTTCTAAATCTCTATTATAGTCTTTTTTAGGATTATAGAATATTAAATAATAATAAATAATAGAATATTATATTTGACTATTTGAAATAAAATATTATAGACTAATAGAATAGATACTAATCCGTTAAGTCCTATAGTATTATTAATAGTCTTAAAGACTATTTATAATATTATATTCTTATTAATACTTTGGATTTCGATTATAATAATAAAGTAAATATATTAGATTAGATTATAATAATATTCTATGATTTTAATTAAATTATAGACTTTTATAAGAATGATTTTGACTTTAATATTTATAATATTTATATATTAGATAAACTCTTTATTTATAAACTATTTTCTAGAATTTATAATAAACTAATTAGAAGGGTTTAAATAAGTATTTTAAGTATAGATTATATTAATATTTTGGAATTATTAACTGGTTTAATATTAAGTACTTTTATTAATAATATAAAATATAGATTTACCGGAAATATAAAAAATATTAATAATAATTAAATAATTAAAATTAATATTATCTTTTAGATTAAACTTGAATTATTCGAGTAATTGATTATATTTTTAATAATATTTATAGTATTTTATAAAGTATTCTAAAGTTCCTTTATTAATATTATATTCTATTCATTTAAATATATTTTATAGTCTATTTACTAATAAATAATTAAAATAATAATATAATTATTATAATTTAATATTTATAAGAAAATAAGGATTATAATTAAAGGACTTAATAATAAAGTTCTATAATAAAGTATTCTAAAATAGAAAAGAATAATTAAAATATTATATTATTAATATATTTCTTTTAGAAATAATAATATAATTAATCAAATTATTAAAATAGACTCTTAATTTATTTATATTTTCTAGATTAAATAGGAATAGTATTTTTATAAATATAATATAGAATTCTATTTATTTAATTAAAGTTTCTATTTTTATAAAACTAATTAAAATATTATTATTAATATTAAATTATATAATTATTTGACTTTTAGTAATTTCATTAAGTATAATATCTTTATTAATATATTATAATATTTGGAATTAATTAAAATCAGTAATTAAGTATTTAGATATTCTAATATTAATTACAATTTCGTAAAAGTAATAGAAATTATATTTAAATATACTTTCTATTATAAAGATATAAATATTTTCTATAAACTATTTATTAGATTCTAATATAGGATTTTCGCTTATTAGTTAATAAATAAATAAAAGGGAATTAAGATTATTTATAAGAATTAATATAATTAAAAGACTTTTAATTAATATAAATTAATTAATTCTAGTCTTTTTAATATTATTAATATCTATTAATAGAATTGTAAAAGTATTAGTAATATTATTCAGATTATCTTTATCTTTATTACTTTTATTATTTTTGTCTAATTCACTTTTAATTTCAATAATATACTATAAGTAAATATTATTAAAACTCTTATTAAAGTTACAGGAATTGGTATTCTTGAATTAATAGAGATTCTTGGTCCTAAATCGAGTCTTTTCCTTTACTTATTCCTTTAGTATATAATTCCAGGAATAGTAATCTAGTTTCTTATAAATAAAGTATAATTTCGTGAAGTTAATATAATTACGGGATCTAGAGATACTCCTATAAGGGTTCACGTGATTGTAATAACAGTTTCTATTTTAACGATTATATCTAGAGTTTCTCGAATAATATTTTCGATTAATAAAAAAGATTTTATTATTATACTATTATTCTTTTTTATATATTATTATTAATAATTGGAATTTATTAATCAGTTAATTAAACTTTCTAAAAGGATTTGTAATTATATATTAATATACTAGTAAGTTTTAGTAAATAGTAATAATTTTATTAAAAAAGAAATTAATATTATAAAGGTTTAATAAAAGTCTATATTATAGTTTATATAACTTATTAATTAGTAATTAAATAAGTTTCTATATTAATTTATTTGAATATTTAATTATTAGAAAGTCTAGAATAATCAAATTCCATTTATTAAAGTTCGAATATTAATATTCAAGACTTTTAAAGAAGTTCCGGATTTTATTATAAGTATTAATATATATATATTTTAATAATCGAGTATTATAATAGTGATTTTATACTAGTCCCTTGAATATTATAGGGAATGCCTTTATAAAGTCTTTTTATAAAAAGTTAATATACTAGTATATATCTTTGAAAATAGTAAATTTATAATTAAAATTATTATTAATTCTATTATATTTTATATTCTAAATATAAATTTTAATTATTTTATTAATAAGTTTTATATTTAATATAATTTAAAAAATAGATAATAGTTATTATAAAGGAAATGAGATTATTTATAATAGTAATAAAGTTAATAGAATCTTATAAATAATTTATTAAAAGTATTCGATTTGGATTTTAATAGATAATAAAAGAGAAAGTGAAATATTTTTTAATTATTTTATTATTTGATTATATTCGTAATCTTTTAGAATAAGATAAAATAAAGTGATTAGTTCTATTAAAAGGTCTATTCGAATTTAGTTTAATTATATAATATTAATATCTTTTCAGAAATATATAATCTTTTATTTAAATATATTTATTAAGAATTATATAATAGTATAATATTATCTATTCTATTTAATATAAATATTATTATATTAAAGATAGACTTATAAATATTACTATTCTATAAGATTATAATTTTATTTAAAGTCTATAATAATAAAATCCTTGAAATTATTATAGAATAAATTCCAAAGATTATTATTTATTAAAGAATTTATAATATATTAATATAGTTTTATATTTATATAATTCTTGAAATTCGTTTTTAATATTATTCTTTTACTTCTCTATTTTAGTATTCTAATCCGGTTTTATATTAGATTATAATATTTAAAGAGATATAAATACGAGATTAAATATATCTAATATATTATTCGAGAATATTTATTTATAAATAATAAACTTATTTAGAGAATTAGAAACCTTTTAATTATTATCTAATAATATTCTTATTCTCGAGTATTTCCAATTTCCAGTATTTCTAGTATTTATATATATAAGATTAAATTCGTATTTGAAGAAAATATTATAATAATAGTCTATAAGTTTATTAAATGTTTTTTATAAAAATTCGAAGTTCGGAATAAATTAAGGAAAGATTATAAGAATTTAGTTTTATAAAAAAGAGAATAAAAGATTAAAATCGATTCGAGAGTATAATTAAAATTATTATAAAGAGAAAGAATTCTAAAGAGAAGATAATAGATAATTAAATATTAATTAAAATAATTTTATAATAGATTATTAAATACTTTTAATATATTATTATATTTAATAAAAAGATAATATTTAATTCCTTAAAATATTAAATACTTTTAAGAAATCGATTTTTCATTATTTCCTTTTTTTAATATAGAAAAATAATATTTTATTTTAAGATATTAAATACTTTTAAGGCTTAATTGAATTCTTTTCTAATTTGTATATATAAACTAATTAGTATTAATTCACTAGTAATATATAATAATTATTATATATTTGTGAGAATACTAATTATATAAAATAGTAATTAATTAAAAAGAGAAAAAGTTAATAATACTATAATATTATTAATCCATTCTCGGAAATTAATTAAATCTAATCGGGACTAGTTATAGGGGCTTGAACGCGGTTGACTGTACTATCACATAATAACATCACGTGACCAGTGTAACTGCAGTGCAATTGTATTAATAATATTAATATTTATAAGAAATATAGAGAATAATTATAGAAAATTTACTTTTTATATATAAAAGAATATTAAAAATATAATTTCTTTAAATTTTAAAAACTTCTAGAAATAAAATAAAAGATATAAATAAAATAAATATTATAAATCTTTTAACTTTTAGATAATAATTAATTCTAAATATTAAAAATATTAAAAAAAAATATAATTTTATATTTATTTAATAATTTATATAAATTCTGAATATATTTTTAATATATTTGAAATTTATAATATTATAATAATTTATATTATTTAATAATTATTTAAATAAAAGACTTTTAAATAATTCTTTTTTTTAAAATAAAAGAAATATAAAATAAGAATTATAAGAATTTTATTAAAGATTTGAAAAATATTTAATAAGAATAATAAATAATTTATATAATAATTAAGAAATTATAATAATCTAGAATAAGTATTTTATATTAAATCTATTCGAATGAGAAATTATATTATAAGACTTTATTTAATTTATTTTATATTTTATTTAAGAATTATATAATTACTAATTAGTAAATATTATATTTAAGAAATATATTATATATTAAACACTTATTATACTTATATATTAAATTTATATAAATAGTTATTAAATTCTATTCCTATATTCTTAATACTCGTTTTTCCTTTTTCTATTCTTTTAATTAGTCAAGTTAATATAATTTAATATTTATTAAAATATTTCTATATTCTATTCTTATAATATATAATAATTCGATATTTATATATATTAAATAAAATAAGAATTATTAATTTTAATTTTAATTAATTAAAATAAATTTTATTTTAAAGTTTAGTTTTTTATTATTTATATATTCTCTTTTTTATTCCCTTTTTAATAAATCTTATATTTAATTAAATAAAATATTATAAATTTTTAATATATAAATAATTATTATTTTTATTATTTATAAATTTAAAATTATTTAATATATAAGATATTATTAATAATATAATATTTATATATATATTTAAATTAAATATTATTATATTTGTGAATTAAATAATTATATAAAAAGTAAATATAAATTATATATTCTTTTAATATTTTTTATAAATTATATTTAATCTTTTAAATACTTTTATTATAAGAGTTCTTATTCGATTAATAATCGGAATTACTTTTTATAATCTATTTATAAGAGCTTTAAATTATAATTTAAATAATTAATAAATAAGTTTATAATAAAAGTTATTTATAAAAGAATAATAATCTTAATCGAATATAAAACTAATATATAAATATTAAATAAATTATTAATTATTTCAATTACTTTTATAATATAATCGAGCCTTCGATCGATTTAAAAACTTTTAAATCAAGGTTATATTATTTATAAGAGTTTAAATTTAATTATTACGAGTATAGTATTTCAGGTTTAAAAAGTATAGTGAAAAGGTCTTTATTTATATAATAATAAGAAGTACCGTGAAGGTCGAGATATAGTATTCAGTAATCCAGTTGTATTGAGAATACTAAACTAAAAAAAAGAGAAGAGAAGAGAAGTCAAGGAGAGAGAAGTGTCTTATAACCTCCCAATGCCTGCCCATACCCTTAGCCTGAAATGTCAGTATTATAGACGTCAGTTTCCAGACATCGGTTCCCTTAACCTAAAACCAATATAATTACAATTAAGCAAATCATATAACGGGTATCCCGATTGTTATAATACCCATTTTCCGCACTCATTTGTTAAAAAACTAAATCATCACGAATAATAGTCCGAATCACGTATAAACTTTTTTTCTAACAATCCATTAACTAGGCCTAAATTATTAGTCAAACGAAATTCATATAAAGTACTTAATTAATACGATATTTTAAGTATTAAATAAGTGATAAAAATCGTGAAGACTCTTAAATTTAAGACCGCCGCACTTATATAACTCTCGTATATCCATTTCGCACTCATTTTATATTCATTTTCCGTATTCATTTTTTAAAAAATTAAATTATTACGAATAATAGTCTGAATCACGTATAAACGTTTTTCTCAACAATCCATTAACTAGGCCTAAATTACTAGTGAAACGAAATCCCTGTAAGACACTTAATTAAAGTGATATTTTAAGTATTAAACAAGTGATAGAAATCGAGATAACCCTTAAATTTAAGGCCGCCGTACTTATATAATTCCCGTATATCCATTTCACACTCCATTTCGTACTCATTTTCCGTATTCATTTTTTAAAAAATTAAATTATCACGAATAATAGTCTGAATCACGTGTAATTTTTTTTCCTAACAGTTTATCAATTAGTTCCAAATTACTAGTTAAACGGAATCCTTATAGTGCCGTTTATTAAGACGGTATTTTAAGTCTTAAATAAGTAATAGAAATCGTGATTTTGGTATTTCTATTATATATAATAATATTATTATAACTGTACTTCAAAATCTCAATATCAGTTTTAAATTTTTTAAAAAATTAGAACTTTCTTAATAATAAGACTAAGCACGTGATTTTATTTTTCCTAGATAGGTCTATTTCAGGTCTATAATTTAAATTAGACTAATATTACGTGATTTATTAAACGCTAGTACCTTAAATAAAAACGTGATTTTAAGTTCAGGAGATTATCTCCTTGGATTTAAAGACTCTTATTGGTCCAGGGGCCTATACTAGGCCCAAATAGGAGATTCATATCACTAATCTTATAGAAACTTTATCTTTTTTTATTAAGACTTTAATATCCCTTATTAGTAAAAACCCCTATTCTAGTATAAGTGAATTAAGTGAAAATCTAATCTTTAAATCTATTATTTAAAGGCACTTATATTAAAAACTCTTTTATTTTAGTTTTAATTCCTTTTATTCATTTTCGACTTGAATCTAATAATTACTTTATACTTTTAATAGAGTTTATAAATTATTTATAAATTATATAAGAGAATAATTAAAATATTAAACTTCTTTTTATTATTTCCTTTTGATTTTAAATACTTTAAATAATAATAATAGATTATAAGAAATAGGATTATAAAAAAAAAAACTATTATAATTAATAAAAGATAATCTTTATCTTTAAATAATAGATTTAAAGATTAGATTTTCGTTTAGTTTACTTATACTAGAATAGGGGTTTTTACTAATAAGGAATACTAAAGTCTTAATAAAAAAAGATAAGGTTTTTATAAGATTAGTAATATAAATCTCCTATTTGGACCTAGTATAGGCCCTTGGACTAATAAGAGTCTTTAAATCCAAGAGAGTAATCTCTCGAATTTAAAATCACATTTTTATTTAAAGTACTAGCACTTAATAAATCACGTAATTTATATCTAATTTAAATTATAAATATAAACTAGACTTATTTCGGAAAATTAAAATCACGTGTTTAGTCTTATTATTAAAGAAGTTATAATTTTTTAAAAAAAATTAAAACCGATATTAAGGTTTTAAAGTATAATTATAATAATATTATTATATATAATAGAAATACTAAAATTATAATATTTATTATTTATTTAAAACTTAAAATATCGCTTTAATTAATAGTATTATAAGGATTTCGTTTAACTAGTAATTTGGAACTAATTAATAAATGACTAGAAAAAAAAATTATATATAATTTAGATTATTATTCGTGATAATTTAATTTTTTAAAAAATGGATATAGAAAATAAATACGAAATGGATATATAGGAATTATATAAATATAATAGTTTTAAATTTAAGAGTCTCGTCGATTTTTATTATTTATTTAATACTTAAAATATTATCTTTAAATAATAGATTTAAAGATTAGATTTTCACTTGGTTTATCTATACTAGAATAGGGGTTTTTACTAATAAGGGACACTAAAGTCTTAACAAAAAAAGATCAGGTTTCTATAAGATTAGTGATATAAATCTCCTGTTTGGGTCTAGTATAGGCCTTTAAACCAATAAGAGCTCTTAAATCCAAGGGAGTAATTTCCCGAGTTTAAAATTATATTCTTATTTAATACACTAGTACTCAATGAGTCACGTGAGATTAGTCTAATTTAAATTATAGACCTGAACTAGGTCTATTTAAGAAAAACAAAATCACGTGCTTAGCCTTATTATTAAGGAAGTTCTAATTTTTAAAAAATTTAAACCCGATATTGAGATTTTGAAGTGTAATTATAATAATATTATTATATATAATAGGAATACCAAAATCACGATTTTAATTACTTATTTAAGACTTAAAATGCCGCCTTAATTAGTCGCATTATAAGGATTCCGTTTAACTAGTAATTTGGAACTAATTAATGGACTGTTAGGGGAAAAAATTACACGTGATTTAGACTGTTATTCGTGATAATTTAATTTTTTAAAAAATGGATATAGAAAATGGATACGAAATGGATATATGAGAGTTATATTAGTATAGCGGCCTTAAATTTAAGGGTCTAGTCGATTTCTATTACTTATTTAATATTTAGAATTCTGCCTTAATTAAGTGTCTTATATGAATTTCGTTTAACTAGTAATTTAAACTTAATTAATGGATTATTAGGAAAAAAGTTTACACGTGATTTGGACTATTATTTGTAATAATTTAATTTTTTAAAAAATGGATACGGAAAATAGATACGAAATGAATATTATAATAGTCGGGATACCCGTTATATAATTAGTTTAATTGTGATTATATTAGTTTCAGGTTAAGGGAATCGATATCTGGAAACCGATATCTGTAATACTAATATCTCAGACTAAGAGTATAGGTAAGTATTAAGAGAGTATAAAACACTTCTCTCTCATTGACTTCTTTTCTTTTCTCTTCTCCTTAATTTAGTATTCTCAATATAACTAGATTTCACTAAATGCTATACTTTGACTTTTATAATACTTTTTACTATTATAATACTTTCTAGACCTAAAATACTATACTTATAATAATTAAATTTAAACCCTTATAAATAATATAACCTTGATTTAAAGACTCTTAAATCGACTAAAGACTCGATTATACTATACTTTAATTAAGTACTTTATAGGGATTTTGTTTAATTAGTAATTTAGTTCTAATTAATAAATTATTAAAAAAAAAGTTTATATATAACTTGAACTATTATTTATAATAGTTTAATTTTTTAAAAAATGAATATAAGAAAAATGAATATAAAATAAATATTATAATAATCGGAATATTTATTATATAATTAGTTTAATTATAATTATATTAATTTCAGATTAAGGAAACTAATATCTGGAAACCAATATCTGTAATACTAATATCTTAGATTAAGGGTATAAACAAGTATTAAAAGAGTATAAAACACTTCTCTCTCATTGACTTCTCTTCTCTTCTCTTCTCCTTAATTTAGTATTCTTAATATAACTGGATTTCACTAAATACTATACTTTAACCTTTATAGTACTTCTTGTTATTATAATATCTTTTAGACCTGAAATACTATATTCGTGATAATTAAATTTAAACTCTTATAAATAATATAATCTTAATTTAAAGACTCTTGAATCGATCGAAGGTTCGATTATATTATTTCTAATAGATTAGATTATTAGATTAAATAATATTATATCTTTTATTATAATCCTCTCTTTTTATTTCCTATAAGGGTTTTTATTTTAAGGAGTCAAATATATCTAATTTAATTAAACAATTTTCCGAGGGGGGTTTTAGACCTCCTCTAGTGTCTTTTGTCTAATTCCGGACTTTCTAGAATATATATCTTGAACACGTGCCCGCCAGATATTAAATATACACATATACACACATATACACTTATACTCAATATATTTCACTATACTATTCAACTCGAATAATATATATTTATTATTAATTTTTTCTTTATTAATATATTAAATAATTATAAATTAATATCTTATCTATTTTAGATATTATCTCGGATCTAATCTTTATTCTTAATCCTTATATCTTTCTATCAGATATATTATTTAATATTCAAGTATATAATTCCTTAACTATTATCTTTTCTAGAGAAATATTATATTTGCCAGATTTTAATTAAACTTAAAGAATAAGAGATATTACTAAAGGATAAACTTAATAATATTTTTATATTTTCTTTGAATATCCCTTAAACTTATATTATTCATATAGTCAATAAAGTATTATTTATATTGGATTTGGTACTAATACTAGTTTGTGATTTATCCTTTATCTGAAATATAATATCTCTCGATTACTTCAATTCCTCACTCGATTATATAATAGATAGTAACGAGTTCATTCATTATAAGTCTGTGGATTACGGGGGCACCCGTTTATAAATAATCACTAATGGAATAATCGAAATTTTTGCGCAAGGAAAAAAATAATTAAAATAGATAAGAAAATTATTTTTTAACTTCTTCTTTATAATATTTATTATATTTAAAGGAAAAGTAATTTGTAGTTATTTAGTTAATATTATACAAAGTGACTGACTCTGATTTCGCGAGGCCTGAAGACCTCGCTTAAATGCTCTGTAATCCAGAGACTTATAGTGAGTGGACTCGAAACGAGTAAGGCGGGCGGGCCTCTTACCGCCACCTTGTCTATCACGCTTCTCCATTCAACCCCTATCCGTTACGCTGCTGCAGCGCCCGTGTTGGTCCGTGCACGTGATTTTCGCTTAATTCTGACCAATCAGAAGGCTCAATTTCCTCACCAAAAAGCTTTAACTGTTATTATATTCATGAAATACATTAAAATAATCCCTTTTTAGATATAAATAAACGTCGCATTCCAAGTAACTATATTGTGATTCGTGCCTTGAGCTTCCTCTCCTCTGATTGGCTGCAATTTTACCAAGTGGCAGTCGTTTTTGGGACCGATCCCTGAATCTCAACCCCTTATAGTATACACATTCCCTTACACTAGCAAGCTTCACTTGTTTATGAGCCTCTACGGGCACATTAACTGCTTCACTACTAATCCGTGATATTCCTCTCTTTTTAAAAGGCTCACTCCCCCGAGACCTGACCAGAAGAGCCCCGAATAACTGCTATCTAAAATCCGTCTGGCTCCTAAAACTAATCTCTCTAGACTCTGGAATATCGCTATAAAGAGACAGTAAATAATAATTAATAAGAACTGTACGTAATAACTAATATTCAAGTGCTTGGTGCCCCCCGCGGTGCATATAACGAAGACCTGTATTCTGAGTAGTCAAGTGATTAAACTCGTTAACAGTTCCTATATTATAATTATAACAATCTGTAATAAGAGGAATTGAGAGCACTTTATCAGGTTTGTTATCTCAAAAGGGTATTCGGGCAGTTTTTGCTTTAAAAGAAGTCTTCTTGGGCCTCTTCCTTTTGTATAAAACCCGTTCATTACTTGATATAAAGGGAGATATTATTAAAACAAAAGCTTAATCTTTCTACCCGATATAACAGACCTTCGGACCTTCCCATTGTTAATTGGTCTTGAATATATTATTCCCCATGGGATTATATCCTTTTCATTCTTTTATTTGAGGTTTAAAAGCTCCCGGTTTACGCCAGAGTTTATCAGGTATATTCCAGTAATTGTAATCCCTTAAAAACGAGTATATTTAACAAATCGTATAGAAATAAAGAGGTTATCAAGAAAGACGTGATAACCAGAGCCTTTTGGGGGTTTAGGCAATTGTTTTATCAGGTGGAGAATCACTACTTGTATCTTATTTACCTTATTCCTTGTCTTCTTCGTTCTGTTAAGCTCTTGTAGTATTTTAACATTAACGGGCCTATTCTTGTTACCAGGAATATACCAGTTCCAAAGAATTAAGAATCCCTGTTGGGCTACCCCCTAGACCTTAAATCCTATGGGTGTGGGCTTGTTTAGTATTATAGTTATCTCCTTTACTCGACTTTTATACCGTATAATTATCTTATCCACTATAAGCTCTTGCCTTGGCTTTTATACTCGTAAATTAATATCTTGGATATACCTGGATAACGAATCGACCTAAACAGTTATTCGTTAGTATACGACGAAAATTTTTAACGAAAATACTAAGCGGTACTTTACTTACCTTTATATATAGGCCTTTGATATCCTTTCTATATAATCGAACCCGTATATGGAGCTCGTGGAACCTGTCTCTACTCATATAATTTGAAATGAGGTGTATTGGCATATAATCCTTCGTTTTCCAGCAGTTTGCGATTTTATTATATATTACAAGTATTATATAAATCCGTATCGCAAAGTAAAAATAAATCTCTCCAGTGGAGATTAAGTACCAGAGATTTGCTCGCGAATATGGTAATAAAGGGTCTCCAGGTTCTCGAGAAGTGTTATTCGTGTTCTGAACGATCATTTCGATAATTTCAGGAGTATAATACATAGTAAATAAGGTAATCGGGTCGTTTACAGAGATGTCTTCTAGGAGATTAATCTCCCATCCCCAACTAGACAATTTCATAAGGATAAAAGTGCTCTCCGTCTTTGATATTGGATTATCCTTAGGCCGTAAGGTCCCTTTATCAATAGAATCAAAAACAATGTTCTCGGGCATCGTGGTTGTGGTGCAATTGAGTGTTGAATTGAGTATTAACTGCTTTATTTACATGTAAACAACACCAAGACTTTTGGTGTTCCTCCGGAACAACGTTATTCCGGCCCCGGACCCACACGGGCGCTGCAGCAGCGTAACGGATAGCGCCAAAAAGACTGATACCGCTAAGGGCCAATAGCAGCCACCAGACGTCCTTTAAAGCATCGTTAAAGCAGGACGCAACCGTCGGAATAAGACTCGCGTCTAGCTTGGAACCTCAGTGGCGCCGATGGTCATCAAGATCTCTGGGTCCAGCTGTGGGAGGCGTTCAGCGACTAGGATATGCAGCTTATTGGTAAACAGGCTTTGGCTAACTGATACAAATATGGAGCCGCCGATACGGAAGGCCATAAGAACGAGAGCATGGGCCCCACATGCCCCACACCTCACCAATTTCTTTTAGTGATAACTGCCTATAATTATAGGGCCTTCCTCACTAATAACTCGGGCCTTACAACTCAAGCCCCATAACTCACTCTTAACATTAACTTTCGACTCGACTCTCGACTCCCAACTCATTGAATATTTTGATAAAAAAAATTTCGAAGTATAATAAATATTAAATAATAAAGAGACTTTAATTAAGAGAGCGCTTATATAAAAATTAAAGTATTAAAGGTATTGAAGGTATTTGAGATATTTGAGGTGTCGCATGTGGGGCTGCATACTGCATGCTAGATGCTAGATGCTAGATGCTACGTGGTACGCTGGGACATCTCGTTCTTATGGCCTTCCGTATGGGGGGTGTGTCGCACGCAGCTCAGTCTCAATCACGTTATTGCTAGCTCACTTGACAGGGCACCAGGGGCGCTCGCTACGCTCACGTAAGAACTTATTAAGCTCAAGGCATATAACTTCGGTGCTCGTTCCGCTTCCTCCTTACTCTTTTAGCTAGACAATTCAATACAATTCGATCCTCACAATAACTCTCTATGCTCTGCCCATACGACGTGCGTCAACATAATATCAAGCTTCCATCTCCTTCATGATGTGCGATATTGCAAACTTGGAAAACGTCAAAGCTCTGATTTCTGGAATAGAACGCTATGAAACCGTAGATATTAAATGGCGCCCAAAGCACGACATGATATCAAGAATAGCCAACCTTAACCTTCCTACAAGATGAAATCGTAAATCCGGGGGCATGATATACGGCAAATTCAGAACAAAAGGGACCATTCCAAAGGTATATTAAATCCTCACACTGTGTCAAAAATGCTCTTTTCAACGGATTGGTGCTCCCAGTCTCCACTGCCGTTGCGGCGGGGACGCTGCGTGGCTTGTCTCAGGACTCTTATACCTTCTGCGGTAGCTGGAAGTAGCTTTCGAATATAATTTTCTTTGTATATAGGGTATCCCTCCACCACGCTAATCGTACTCTCGGATGTGGAGCCAGGCGAGGAAGTTCTTCTGAAAAGATTGGGAACCTCTTTGAGAAGGTCCGGGTTTGCTACTAGGACACCCAGAGAGACGACGAAAAGTGTTGCGAATTCTGCCGCGGCTGGAACGAGTCAGAAAAGTGAACACGTTAGCTTTTAACATTGTACTTACCCATATAGCCAACAGACCTCCCTCCCTGCCACTGGATGCGCACGCCATCGTGAGGAATCGTGAAGAGTGCGACCATGAAAGTCAGAGGTGCCTGAGTTTTATTAGTAGTATCCATCTGCTTGATGCCAAAGAACAGTACAAATATAATAGTCACAGTAGTGAAAGCTAGTACTACATTTCCCTGGTATTCAGCAGAGTCAGCCGAATCAATACTGGCCTGCTTCTGTTTCAGGTTGAGAAGTGTATCGATCTTGATACGTATTAGCAAATTCCACACAACACAACGCTAGAGGAAGAGATATCAAACCGAGGTGAGAACCCTCTGGGCATCCTTCTCCAACCACTGAACTCGCTGTTTAAGAATTTCTGTCTGGTCGGAGACAGCGAAGTCTTCCCACTTCTTCAGCCCTTTGCCTCTATTGGGTATACTTCCACTTCCGTTATCTACCATTTTGCTCTCTAACCATTTCAGCAGTTTCGCTGGCATTGATTCATCCTCGCCCAAACCCGGTTGCAGATCGTTGATCTCGCCAAGGATGGTTCGGATACCGAGTAATAGTGTATTTCCATTTTTGTTGTCCACCGTTTTGCTGTCTACCCATTTCAACAGCCTCCTTGTCATCGAATGCTGCTCATCGAAAATGGGTTGCAGAATGTTGATCTCGTCAATGATGGTTCGGATCTTGACTAATATTGTATATTCTTTCAAAATCCTCTGGTTCGTGTGAACTTTGCTCCAGCTTTTTTTCCGTTCTATTGATTCCCGGAAGTCATTGTAACGATCCGACACTTGGTTCGACTATACCATCTTAGCAGAATTTTAAAAGGTGTCAAATGCTACTCACCAGTGCTGCGATTTCGGAGGAATACACGTCGAAGCATGGGGATTCCAAGCCAGCTTTGCAAGGGTCTTCGATAAACTCGACGGTACGACTGACAATATGTTTCACGAAATCTTCCAATGAGTAATTTGAACAAAGCTTCGCTAAATCCTTCGTGATGTGGTTCTGGAGGGTGAATTGATTTGTCTTGTTATATCTCACAGGAGACGCAGTGATGATTGTCCCTAGTTGAATCAGCATTTCAATGCAGGAATTCCGAGCACGTACTCTTATTGACTGTCCATAGCCAAAGCTGTTTTACCACAAGTATAGGAATCTCGGTGGCCCCCTCTTTTCCTCCCTCCTTCGAGTCTTTTGCTCGCTGTTTTGAGTTTTTCTCCATTTCATTTTTTATGTAGCGAGTAATCACCTGATCATCTTCTGGCTTATCCATGCTTTTCACCCTTTGATCAGTGCTTTCATCATTGCCTTCATCAAAGTAAGACTGAACCAAAGTTCTGGCGACATGGAGTCTACCTCGATATATCGGATCGGTTTTCAATTTCTGCATGAAAGAGCAGCGAGTCCGCAGCTCGTAATCTTTATAATCCTTTTTGGATTTCGTTTTCTCGAAATCGGGTGGTGGATTGTTAATTGCATCAACCGGACTTACCACGTATTCTTTGTTGAAGAGAACTGCGGAATCTGCGTCAATGAAAGGAATCTAAACTCTATCTAAGCTGCCTGAAGATCTTTACGGCGGTTAGAAGAGATACATACCACAAATGACATCAAGTGAGGTTTCAGTGGGTGAGTCTAAGGTGCATTTTAGCTTTGCTCTCTCTCAGTAGAGATCACTAACATAAAGCAGTGGTTGTCTGAAGCAAGAGCCAGAGTTTTTTCTTCCATGTTCGAAGAACGAGTCGTTGATGAAATCCATTATTTCTTTACAATCCGTCTCTGTGGCCTTGTCATCGGCGCATAACTTCTCGACTAGATGCTACGCTGGCATTAGAAAGATTCTTGGACTCGAAATCAAATGTTTACCTCGACCCAGTACAACTTTCAATGGTTGTCAGCATCAACATCCATATGAACAATTCTGAGGCAAGGGATTGCTGTAACATACATTATTTGCTGGAAGATGAATCCATGTATTTGCTTTCTTGAGAATGTCTGGCCCATCCTGGGACCCATCTTTTAGCACTCCGGTGGACACTCCTGTTGGTTCATCGGACTTCTGCTTCTTCTTATCCTTCTTGTCCTTCTCTTTCTCCGCATCCGCCTCTTTCCTAGACTTCTCGGGTCCTTTCGTCTTGACCACTTCTTCCTTCTTGACCCTTTGCTCCCTCTCGTCGAATTTCGTCTGAAGTTTTTTCACGGATGTAGTCAGGACGTCTTTGTAGATGATACCGTCAACTGAATAGTCCGCCTCTTTAGATAGATTTTCAAACCAGTGTAGAATGTGACCTTTGAAGTACTGGCAAATTCTTTCCCTATCGCGGTTTCCTTCTGAAGGAACTGTTTGTATGATTTGAGTCGATGCCAGCTTCTCTTCCTTGACATATACCGGTGGATCGTCTAGTAATTCGATGACTTTCTGGTACCTCTCTGCTCTATTGGGGTCGATATAGATCATCCGTTCTGCGAGATCTCTTGCTGTGAAGCCGACTTTGTTACTAATGATCGTATCCGCTCCTTTTTTGAGCAGCGTCTCCACAAACTTCCAATGGCCTTTTTCAGCTGCAATATGAAGCGCTGTATTTCCATTTCCTTCAGGATCGGTAACGTTCAGGTCTTCGCCATCGTTCAACAATTTTTCGACATCCTTCCATTCCCCGTGCGAGGCAGCCGTTAGCAACTTAGAACTCTCTGACATGTTCATCGTCATCATGGAGGTCGATGTTCGTATTCTTTCCACAGAGTTGCTTAACTGAAATGCAATGAGCAATGATCATAGTGTGACTGAAAGAAAATCATAGGGTCGGGGGCAGACCCGCAGAGCCTCGAAAAACGGGGAGGCCCAAACCTTCAGCCGCATTTCACAACACGGCAATGAATACATTGGCTTAGTTGAGGATGCCACCCTCCCCCCAGTACCATGGTGTTTCAGCCCGTACTTTGTAAGCATCCAGCATAGGAGGCGTCGTCGCGTGGCGCTTCATATTGATTGAAGGACCAAGTGATGAGGACGTTTGCGTGCCATAAAACGCCTCTTGCGAGCTCAATTGAAGATTGGTATACTATTCTTCGATCAGGGAGGTCAACAAAAAGAGCGTGGCTTTTCAACTTACTTGAGGGAATAAATCATAGGAGCGCCGCAGAACGCCTCTCGCGAGCACTTGAAGATTGATACGCTTTCCCTCGATCGAGGTGCCTATCAGACAGAGCGTGGCGTATGGCAATTGGCTGAGCGCTCCCGCTCTACAGGGGACTATGAATAGAATCAACAGTATTCAATATTGCCTCTTGCCTCGTACACCTGATTGATCGTTTGGTCCTGTTGGCCGATTGGTTTACGCACCGATTTTGCTCGCAATTGGCCCCCCGAGCGGGTCGTCACGTTTCGCTACCCCTGGCCCCCCAAACTAAAACGGAAGTGTTTGGCGAGGAGGGTGACAGAGAGGTATGAGATGTGACAGACTCATTGTTCAGCCCGGGCTGTCAGCCACCCCCGAAGGAAACTGAACTCACCGGCTTCATTGTTCAACCCAAACTGTCAGTCATCTTCAGATACAACTGAGCAACGCGATAACTTGACTCTCTTGAAATTTCCATATCTATATCTGTAACACCCAGCGAAGAGACCATGGACTTGGACAAGTTTCTGCGCTATCCTGGGGCCCGTGACCCATGCGACGATAAGGAACGTTTTTGGCCAGGAGAGGGCGTACCGAACAAGGCTGATTGGCGCAAGCTCCTTGAAGATCTTGATCCCAAGGACAAGCCCAGTTTCCGTTCTGCAGTTGACAAATGGCTGAAGAACGGGAAAAACGAGCCTTCCCAGGTACTATGCATACATGGAGAATGGGGTAGGGGCAAGACGACGATGATGATGGCTATGACTGAGGATCTGGTTGCGGAGTTGCCAGAATCCACGCCTGGCATCAGGATTGTGCAACAGTTACAGCTCAGGGGAAAGACAAAACCCGAACCAACCTTATCGTCGTATTTCTTCTTCCAGCGCAATGACAATGGACGCAATAACGTCGTGGCCGCGCTCAAAAGTCTTATTTACCAACTTATAAATCAAAGCAAAGACCTGGACCCGAAGGTTGACCTGATGAAATATGTATCGAAGTATGCCGACCCTAGAAGCAGCATATTCAACAGTCCCGCTGCAGTATATGTGTTGCGAAATATTCTTCACGATATATTAAAACACGACACTATGCCAAAGGTCTATTTGCTTATAGACGCTCTTGATGAATGCAGTCTTGGATTGTCTCACCTCGTAGACACCATTACTGACCAAAGCAACAAGGCAAACTGGCTTGTCACGACTAGTCAAGATGACATCGTGCAGGATTTGCGTACCGCCTCCGCCCTAACGAAGATGGAATTCAAGCCAAACCCCAGTAACGTGTCTGATCTCATCGATTCCAACATCCAGCGCTTGTTCCGAATGACGCCTGAATCCAAATTCAAAGACGCAACAAAGAAATTCCTAGTCGAGAAGTCGGACTCATCTTTTCTTTGGATGGGTTTAGCCTGCAAAGCGCTTGATCTCGGGCTTCTTCAGGCTGACACGGACGACTTCCGTAGCCTCGAGCCCGGGTTAAAACCGCTATATGAAAAAGTGATGGAGAAGATCTTAAGCAAAGCACAAGGAGATGCAAAACGTCTCAAATTTCTCAAAGATATCTTCCACTGGGTGGTGTTTTCTTATCGCCCTCTGCACCTGAAGGAACTACATGCACTTATGGACTCCGACAACCCTCAACAAGACAAACCCCAACAAGAACTCTTGAAGTCACTGACTCTGTGGGCTCCATTGCTCACGATCTACCAAGACACGATATACTTTACACATCAATCCGCAAGGGACTACCTCTCGTCTTATCCTTTCTTGAATCTAGACTACCATTGGATTATCGCCACTAAATGTCTAAAGCAGATGCAAAGATATCTACGCAAAGACATCTTCGACCAAGCACTGATTGACACGAAGAATAAGAAAAACGAAACCAAGGACTCTCTGGAGAGTATTGAATACGCCTGTTGTAATTGGGTTGATCATCTCACCGAATTCCTGGAAGCACAAAAGAAGAGTGTTGCTCTTTCCGAGGAGAAAAAGAAATTCTTTTCTGATAATGGAGCTATCCACGAATTCTTCAGAGACCGGTTTCTTCATTGGCTTGTGGCTTTGTGCATGATGGGGAAGGGGTTTGATAGTATCCATATGCTTACCACTTTGGATTCAAAATTGGTGAGTATTTCCACTAGGCTATCTTCATGAGGACAGAGACTAAGATTAAACTTCTCAAAGCCCAAAGAGGCTCCTCAGTTGCATAGGTTTATTCACGACGCCAAGCGGTTCATTCTCTTCAACCGATTAGTTATTGAAGAGGCCCCTCTCCAGCTTTATACTTCAGCCATCATATTTGCGCCACATATGAGCACAATAAAAAAGGAGGGGGACAAGCCTAGTGGGCTCAGCATCTCTATGGGACTGCGAAACTATTGGAATCCTCTGGCGAATACACTTACAGGCCATGATGATTGGGTCAAGACCGTGGCATTCTCACTAGACAGCAAGTTAGTCGCTTCCGGCTCTGATGACAGGACAGTGAAACTCTGGGACGCAATTACGGGAGCAGAATGTGCAACTTTGAGAGGTCACTTAGGTTCAATTAACTCTATTGCCTTCTCCCGAGACGGCAAGCTACTAGCATCCTCCTCTAGTGACCATACTGTCAAGTTCTGGAAGGCAGACACAGGAGCAGAGGTTACAGAACTCGCCATTACCCATTCAATTTCAATAAACTCTGTTGCATTCTCGAGGGATAGCAAACTAGTCGCATTAGCTTCAGATAACCAGACCATCGAGGTCTGGGATGTGCAAGGAAAACATCAACTTCCTCCACTCGAGGGCCACTCGAGTTGGGTTACAGATGTAGTATTCTCGCCGGATGAGAGGCGCTTAGCATCGTGCTCAGGTGATGAGACAGTACGAATCTGGAATATACCAACGGGAGCAACAGATAATATAACGGAAGTCGACTCAAGTTCAAGCGAATCTTCACAGATCATACTTGAAGGTCATTCGGGTCCAGTTAACTCTGTCACTTTCTCCCCCGTTGACTTCAATCTACTTGCGTCGGCATCTGGAGATCAAACGGTTATACTCTGGAATATAATGCAGGAAACAACAACTACCACGTTCATAGGGCACTCAGATCCAGTGAATTCTGTGGCATTCTCGCCAGACGGTCAGCTACTCGCCTCTGCTTCCGACGACATGACAGTCCGACTTTGGAGCGTGGAGTTTGGAATAGCATATGGTATACTCAAGGGCCATTCAAGCTGGATTCGAGCTATTTCATTCTCGTGTGATGGCACACTTGCGTCAGCCTCGGATGACCAGACAATCAAGATCTGGGATACAGAAATGGGGAAAATACAGCGTGCAGGCGATGAGCATTCAGACTCTGTTACTGCTGTTGCATTCTCACCTGAAGAGCGATATTGGTATGCATCAGCTTCCGAGGACCAGACAATCAAGCTTTGGGACCGCGAAACAGGAGTAGTATTTGCTACGCTCGAGGGCCATTCGGATACAATCAACTCTGTCGTGTTCTCGCCAAACGGGGAACTAATCGCGTCCTGTTCGGACGATACAACAATCCGACTCTGGAACACAAGCAACATCGAAGCTCTTCGAAAAGAAACTGGACTGGTGATAGAGAAGGCATGTCGTATCTTCAACGGCCATGATCTTGAAGTTAACTCTATTGCTTTCTCGCCCAACAATAAACTGGTTGCATCAGGCTCAAGTGATGAGAGAGTAATTCTCTGGGATATAGAAACGGAGAAAAAGTTGACGATCATAAGCCACTCGGAAATAGTCAGAGTTGTTGCATTCTCCCAGGATACTGATAATCTCCTGGTGGCCTCGGCCTCAAACGACGGGGAAGTCAAACTGTGGCGTAAGGCCAAGAAAGCACCCAATTCTACAACGCTCGGTAGCCATGAAGACTGGATCAAGGATCTTGGATTCTCAAATGATGCCAAAGAAAAACCTGATTCAGAACCTACAACGTTCAGTGGTCATGACGATTGGGTTAGGGCTATTGCATTCTCAAATGATGCCAAGCTACTTGCATCTGGATCAGATGACGGAAAAGTGAAGATCTGGAGTGCAGCAAAAGAATCACGCGACTTTCCTAAAACGCTAAAGGGCCATGATGATTGGGTTAGAACGGTTGCATTCTCGCCAAAGAGTGAGCTACTTGTCTCAGGCTCAGATGATAACACAATCATACTCTGGGATGTGGCAACAGGTAAAAATCAACACGTCTTCAATGGCCATTCAGATCAGATCAACTCAGTTAACGTATCGTTTGACGATAAGCTGGTGTTGTCAGCGTCGAATGATATGACGGTGAAGGTCTGGGAGATCGGAACAGGCAAAGTAAGCACGCTGGAGGAGCATTCGGATCGTGTTAACGCTGCTGTATTCTCCCCGAAGGGTCAGCAGATCGTTTCAATCTCGGACGACAAAACGGTCAAGCTATGGGACACAGTGAGAAGAGAATTGATTGCTCCACTTGATGGAGATCCAGGTCCTGTTAACAGGGTCGAATTTTCGCCCAAAGGAGATCTGGTTGCGTCACTTTCAGACAATGGCATAATTAGGCTTTGGGATCTGACGGGGAAAGAGCCTAAAATGTTGAAAGACCATTTTGGCCCAGCCAACTGCATTGCGTTCTTGCTGTTACCAGGGTCATCAGATCCCAAGCAATTGCAAGTTGTGACGTCAGGGTGGGATGACACGACGATAAGGTTATGGGATATGGGAGCGGGTACAGTGGATAAAGAACTCGCTGAACATCAGGGCCGAGTCAACTTTATTGCTTACTCACCAGTCAGCGATCTGTTAGTATCGGCCTCGGATGACAAGAAGGTGATGGTCTGGGATCGTCAAAGAGGAGAGCTAAAATTCTCCCTCGAACATCCCAACAAGGTGAAATTCGTTGATTTCTTGGAAGATAAAATCGTGTTCGCTTCGGATGATAACAAAGTTTGGATCTGGGACGCTGGTCAAGGAACGAAACCTTACAGCCTCGAGAACCGTGAAGATTTGGTGACCGCTGTCGCTATCTCGCGAGACAAAACAATTATTGCAACAGCTGCGGAGGACAATAAGGTCAAGATCTGGTCCTTCAAAAAAGGACGAGCGATCTGGCTCGAAACTGTCCCTACCTATGGATCAATTCGAAAACTTTCTTTCCCCGAAAATGCGCCTTACTTGGACACTGATCGGGGGCGTTTAAGAGCTAAATGCCTGTCTCTTCCGGCTCTACGCAATAACGGGTCTCTCATATCTCTACCCGACCCCTTTACTTCTTCGGAGATTTATGTAAGGACTAAATGGGTGACTCGGGGTACGACCAAGATTCTGCGACTTCCTCCCGAGTATCAGCCATCAGCGGTGGCCGTTCGAGAAAATCTTTTTGTTTTGGGTCTTAGGTCTGGAAACCTTTTATTTTTGAATATTGATTTCAGAAAGTTTAGCGAGAGCAGCTCTAGGACCTTTTTAAAGTAAAGCTAGAGACTTCATTATTACTTCGTTTACTTATTCGATGCTTTCGCGTGACGGCTCTCACGCAGGAACTATGTACGCTAGTTCTAATTGCGACCCTATGCTATAGCCTTAAGCTATTAAGCCCTACTCTCCTACTCTCTAATTCATTAACCACCTACTACGCAACTATTATATCACGATATTAGGTGCCGTGCTACGCGTTCCTAGTAGACCGACACAAATGGACAAAGACAATAATGAAACGGAATAGTGTACCCGCAGCTGCGGACGAGTGCAATGGATTTGCCTAAAGACCGAAAGCATCTACGATTATGAGAATTCGGACAAAGAGACGGCAGTTATAATTATCAAAAATGATAACAGCATCTCTTAAGATATGAGCAAGAAGCTCCATCCCAGCGGATCGTAAAGAGAATGTCTGCGTGGTCCAGACTCTATTGTCTCCTACTAATCAACAGATTTCGTCATGCATGGCTCAATTACATCACAATCTTAGCAACATTCCTCCTCTCCTTCGTGATCTACCGAGTATTCTTCCGCGTCCCTGCACCTATTGTCCCAGGACGATACATACCCTCTGAGCTCGACGACGTAGAAGACATCGAGGAATACGAGTACGGGGGCTTCCACCCCGTCCACCTTGGAGATATCTACCATGATCGATACAAAATCCTGCACAAGCTTGGATGCGGTGGTTCTCTACCGTGTGGCTTGCTAGTGATATTCTGCTCTCCCGCTACGTTGCATTGAAAATCATTCTTGCGGATGCATCGTCGGATTGTTCCGAGCCCGAGATCTTTCAAAAGCTGGGTGCACGTCTTAGTGATGAAACGAAGGGAGAGAGTGGGAGGTATGTTGGAAGGTTGTTGGATAGTTTTGCTATCAGTGGGCCGAATGGGACGCATTTATGTCTTGTCTCTGAGTTGATGGGGGCCGAGTATCGATGCTTTGGGTGATTGTTGCGAGAAGGTTGGGATAGGAGGAGACTGCAAGCCAATTTTACGAAAAAGATTGCGAGACAGGTCATTCTGGCTTTGAAATTCCTGCATTCACAGCAGGTATGCCATGGTGGTACGTTGAGATACTAAAGCAGAAGGAGTGATGTCGCTAATATATTCAGATCTCACTTCTTCAGGTATGCTGTGTAAGCTTTCACCGGTTGGCCAGTGGTCTGAAGAGGAGATTTACCGGCATTTTGGGCAGCCGAAGATAGAGCCTGTCATCGCTATTCATCGCTCTTGGCTTTATTCTCTATTCAAATCTCAAGCTGACAACAATCCCACCTTGGACGGAAATTCTCGTCGCTTCAAGAACTTCAAAAGGATTGATGATAAGATACGGGCCAGTCTGCCGACCAGTGACCAGTCTTGGCATCACGACCGGTAGGCTGGTTAATGTATGCGCGTGACAAAACATTTTTTGTCAAGTAATACCTTATCGCATGACTAGGAAAAGCCATATCTATATTGCTATTAGCATATTACATATATGCAAAAGAACAAGAGCATACTATCACCCACAAAACCTTCAAAACTGTAATTCAAATTTTGCTTAAAGCTAGGCTTTGTTACCGCATGATAAAGAATTTAAAGAAGATTCTTGCTCCCCATGGTGTCCTTGGTCATAAATAGTTGCGCCTTTGATTGAATCTTCTTCATCGCAAGATCAGGAAATTGGAAGGTGAGATTGGAAGTTGGAGGTAATGAGCGGAGCACCACATACATTTGAAAGGGTTAAGCATTGCGGGGCTAACATCTTGCTTTTGTGTCGGTTTTTGATAAAAGAGGTATTAAAGGTGTCAGAGGATAGTTCAGGTTAGGGTAGAGGTCTAGGTATACAGTGTGTCAAAAAAAAAACTCAATTAACTTGAGTTACTCATGAGTTAGTTGAGTTGATTATAAGTTAAGTTTGAGTCGTAAAAATTTTTAACTTATGAGTTAGTTGAGTTAGTCACGTGTAGGTCACGTGATATTAATTTTTTTAAATTTTAATTAATAATAATTAAATAATCACTTAACCCTTTTATAAATTATATTAAATAAAGCTATTATTTGTAAAACTAAAACTAAATATTAATTTTCCTCTATAAAAAACTAATTATCCTTTTTCAAAACGTGATTATTATCTTTTTTCTCTTCCTTTTTTACTTCTTCTATCTCTTCCTTAAATACTCCCCAGCTCTTTAAATAAGATATTTTCTCAAAAGTACTCTTATTAAGTCTATTATATTATTTAGTAATAATTAAAGCCCCCTGAGAAAAGAATCTCTTATTAGGAGTTAAAGAGATAGGAATTCCTAGATATTTTCGAGCTATTAAAGAAAGTATCGGGAATTTAGAAGTATTAGACTTCTAATAATCTAAAGGCTTAATCTATATATATATTAGCTTTTTTTTATTAAAAAAATATAAGAGAGATATAAAAGAATTATAAAGATATATATAATTTAAAATTTACTTTTTTATTTATTCTTTTCTCTTTTAAATATATTATTAATTCGTTTTCTTTAAATTCCTCTTTATTACTTATATAAATATTATTATTGTTTTCGGATTCGATTATATTAATATTCGAAGATTCGATTATAGTTTAAATAATATTAAAATCATATTTATAATTAAATTTTTATATTAATTAAATTTTTTAAAAAATTAATAATTAAATAATAAAAAGAGTTACTTATATATTATAATTAGTCTTTAATCTATTATATATATTCGAAGATATAATAGTAAATAAACCGATTTTAGATAATCCTTTTTGTTTAATTCGAGAATCTAAAATAAGAATTAAATAAAAAAATTTATTTTCATTATTTAAAACTCTAGTTTTCGGATAATATTTTCGAAATTTAGTTATTCCTTTATTTATAGTTTCGGAAATAATTTTATCCTATTAAAAAGTTAATATTTATTAATAAATTTTAAAAGAAATAAAAAAAAACTTACTTGAAATTTATTTTTAAAATCTTTTAATTTTTTATATAATTTATATATCTCGGATATAATATAATATATAATCGAATAATTTTCGACTTGAAGTTTAATAATAACTTTTACAAATATAGAAATTATATTTAAAATATTATTTAAATAAATAATCTTTATATTTATAAAAATTAAACTTTTATTTTTAAAAGCTTTTAAATTCGAATTATTAATTATTACTTTAATAGTTTAATATATATTTATGAAGTCTCTTAATATATAATAAGTCAAGGACTATTTTATTTTTTAATCTAATATAAATTAATTTAATAATTAATTAATTTAATAAAAGAATATTTAATAAAAGAATTATTTACTAAATTAAGGAAATCGATATTTAGGAATATTAAAAGTCTTAATTTAAACTTCTAATAATTTTCGATTTTCTTAATTATATTTAAAGTCTATTATAATTCTTTTTACTTTATATTAAATTAAAAAACCTAAAAAAAATTAATATTAATTAATAATTAAATTATTTAATAAAGAGACTTATTTATACCTTATTCTAAAAGCTCTTTTTCTTTATTTTTAATTAATTCTATTATATATATATTCTTAGAATAAAAGGTATTATAATTATTTTTAATAAAAGTCTTTAATATATATATTATATATAATATATTCTCTTGAAATTTAATCTTTTTCTTATAATAATATTTTATAAAGGCTTTTATTAAAATATTATTTAAGAAAGTATTATTCCGAGTAATACTAAAAAGAAAAGATTAATTTAATTAATTTTTAAATTAATATTATTTATTTAATAATATTATATTCGATATTATATTCTTTTAAGGTCTCTAATAAAACTGAATTTATATATATATCTGAGTGTATATCTTTTAAATCTTTTATAATTAATAAATAAAATTTTAAATTAAAATCTTTATTTATAAAATATCTAAAAATTAATTAATATTATATTATATATTAGATATTAAAAAAGACTTATATAGTGATTCCTAAAAAGGCCTTTTGATTTATACTAGTCCAAGTGTTTAAAGTAATAGAGAATATTCTTTAAGAATTAATATTTTTATTTAATTCTTCTTTTATTTAAATAATTTAAATCAAACTCGTTCGTGAGAACTTTAGAATAAATAAGAAATACTTAATTATTAAATATTAATATATATTTAATAAATAATAAATTAATAAATATTTATTTATTTAAATAATTAAAAAGTTATTTAAAGTTTAGAGTAATTATAATTCTAAAAGAGATATTATTATTAATTAAAAAGTTTAATAATAGTCTTTTAAAGTAATTAATAATAAAGCTTTCTTGTCTTTAATTTATATAATTATTAAATAATATAAATAAAGTAATTTAATTTAATTGGAAAAAAGAAATTTCGCTTTTATTTATTATTTATTAATATTTATTAATATTATTAATAAAAGGTATTTACTATTATTATTATCGATTTCTATAAGACTAAGATTAATATATTTATATTTATTTTATATATAGTATATATAATTACTTATAAATTTATTAATTAGTTAATTCTCTTATATTTTTCTATTAAATAAATTAATTTTAATTTTTTTTTAATTAATATAATAACTTACTAATAGTCCTTAATTAAGTATTTAATAGTATATATTCGAGGATTATTCGGATTCTCTTAAATGGGATTTAAAGTCTTTTTTAATAATTGATTTTAAAAAAAAAGAATTTGGTTCTTAATAGATTCTAGTTCAAAATCAGAGTGATTTTGGAGTATATTATATTTAGATTTAGTTCATTGAGGCATTTTAGAATATATAAAGAGTAAATAAATATTTTTATAAGTAAAAGTTTTTTGATTCGATTAATAATTAAATTTTAATAAAGGTTTAAAATATAAAAAAATAAAAGGAATTTGAAGAAATTCGTATATTCTTATAAACTTTTTTAATATTCTAAAAGCTTTTCTTATAATCTTTTAATTAAAAATCATTTCTTGATTTTAAAGTATCTTTTTTATTATAATTATTAATTTTTTTGAATTATAAATAAGAATATTATTAAATTTTAAAATAAAGGATATTCTAGAAATATTATTATAATAATATTATTTAATAATATTTAATATAATAATAGAATAATACTAAACTCTTATTAGATTTTATTAAATTTAAATTTATTTTAATAATTATTAAATCGAATTTTTCCGGATTATATTAGTATCACGTGTATACCACGTGACACTAACTTAACTAATTTAATATTAACTTATAAGTTAATTAAATTAATTATAAATTGAGTTTGAATTAGATTCTAAAAGATTAAATTAAATTTATTTAATATATTAGAAATATAAAAGTAAAATAAAAAAGAAATAAGAGAATATATCTTTATATAATATAATTAAATCTTCGATTAATTTAATAGTCTTTAAATAATAGTCACGTGATTTATAAGGATTTAAATTTAATAAAAAAATAAAAAGTAAAATAATTCAAAAATATTATTAAAAATAAAAAATTAATATTAAGATTTTTTTTAATTTATATTAAAAATATATAAATTTTATATATAAAATTATATAAAATTATATAAAATTTAATAATAAATTTAATAAATTTTAAGATTTAAAATTTAAGAATTTATATTAATAATTATATAATTATTTATTAATTTATTAATTAAATTTTTTTAATATAAATAATAATAATTTATATTAAAAATAAAATAAGAAAAGAATATATAAATAATAAAAAACTAAATCTTAAAGTGAAACTTATTTTAATTAATTAAAGTATTAATTAAAGACTTTTATTTTATTTAATATATATAAATATTAAATATATATAATTATAAATTTATTATTATTATATAATTCCTTTTTTAAATTAGATTTACTAAATTAAAAGAATTATAAATCAAAATTCTTAATATTCTTTTTTAAATCTTATAAAGAATATTTTTTTTTCTTTTAATTTATTATTTTATTATTTTTAAAATAAAAAAAGAGAATTTAATTTTATATATTTTATTAATTATATACTTATTTTAATATATTTATTTTAAAATATTTTATAAAATAAATAAAGATAATTATTTATAATTATTTTATTTATTAAAATATAAGAAATAAAAATCCTTTTATATTTTATAAAGTCTTAAATATAATAATAATAAATATTAATATATTATAATTATTTATAAAAATAAAGATTTTTTATTAAAATAATTATATTTTAATTATTTTTATAAATATTAATATTTATATTCTTTTTATTTCTTATATTAATTTTTATTAAAAATAAATTAATATAATTAATATAATTTATATAATTTATTTTTATTATTATTAATATAAATATATATTTGAATTTAATATTTAATATAATTATTAATTTTTATATTTTATTTAATTAAATTATAATATTATTATATAATATTCTTATATTATTTAAAATATTCTTTTTATTAAATTATTATTTTATTTAATTTATATTTAAATATATAATTAATAATAAATTTTTATAAATAATATACTTTAATTATAAATCTTTTATTAAATCTTTTAAATTTTAAATTAATTTCTTAAAAGTAAATATAAATTATAATATATATTAAATAATTAATTAATTATTAATATAATATTTTATTAATTCGTATATTATTTAAACTAATAAATATAAATTAAAAATAATTAAATTATAAAACTTTTTTTATTTTATATTTCTTATTTATTATTTTAAAATAATTAAAAATAAAATTTAAATATTATTCTTAATTAAAATAAATAATCTTATTTTTTTTATTTTAAATAATTTTAATTTCGAGAATTTTAAAAATCCCTTTTAAATTCTTAATTTTAAATCTTTAAAATAGTTTTAATTTAAATTATATAATTTCTTTAATTAAAAATATTATAATATATATTAATTATTATATAAGAAATCACATAATAGATTTATATATAATTTGGATTATATACTATTAATAAAGTATTTATAAGTATTTATATACTTTTATTCCTTTAATTAATTTTAAATTAGGTGACGAAACAGTGCGTTCCTGCTGTTGAAGTCCTCGTTGCAATGCCGACAAGGTGGAGGGTTAAGGAAGCCACCTTGATTTCGGGGCAGGCTGAGCTTTCGGTCGATTTTGAGGTCTCTTTTGCTGCTGACGAAGTCGCTGTTGACGTTCCTCTAGCAGTTCCTTATATTGTAGGTAAAGAGGAATCGATTCCTGGCGAAACGAAGCAAACGGGAGGTTGACCGGGCTTTGAGGAGGAGGTGTAATTTCAGCTAGTGGTGCTGGTAGTATTATCGGCTTGTTGTACTCCTCAAGGAGCTTAAGCAAGCTTTGGATAATGTCTTCTTGTGAAACGTTAACACCCCAGTTCCGTAGTTATTCCCTAACCTTCTCAAGATAAGGCTATTCAAGCCGGCTGAAGTCCTTAGCCGTAAATGTCTTGAAATCGTTGCAAAATTCGCAGAACCACTCGAAGGCATCAGGGCCTGACGAGCTCTTAAAAGCGTTATTTAAGTTATATAGCCTGGCGTTTGTGTATTCACGAATCTCACGATCCGTAGCAGTTCCTAAATCGATCCTCCAATAATATCTTCCATATAGTTTGTCCCATGTATCCCAAACCTGGTCCATACTGGATCACGGTACTCTGGAGAGGTGTAAGCGCAGGATTGAGTATACCTAGGACCTTGATTGAGAGTATTAGTCCGCAGACAGTAAACTCGCGCAGAGAACTAGAGGCCTTTCAACCGTTGCAAAGGGACTTCCTATTCCCGGGTATTTACAGTACTAATACAGGTCCTGCTCCAATATGTGTGAGGAATTCGGCAGGGAGGGTGAGGAACGGGTTGCCAGTCGATCAAGGCAGGAGGTGTAACAGCTGTCGTTCGTTCGGAAGCTGAAGCTAAAGCTGAAATACCGTAAAAGAGGGTACTGTAAAGAGGGTTTCGCAGGGAAGGTGTTTTGCAGTCAGTTGCAAGCTCAAACGCGGTAAGGAGAGTATCGAAAAGAGAGTGTTTTGCAGTTAGTTGCAGGCTCTGTACGAGAAGTCATCGTTGTCGGTTCGACTTCGTAGTTTGAAAGTTCTGGCAGGCAAAGGCCAAGAGGTTATCGCCTTAGCTCAGAAAGCGACTGATTTGAGGTGATGGAGGAGGTAAGAGGTTAAGAGGATATCGGAACGAGGGCGTAACTTAGAGGTTTCGAGGTTTTGGTACTGTAAAGCTGGTACTGTAAAGCTGTTGCCGTAAAGCTGGTGAAATCTAGGAGCCTCTGACCAATTAAGGTAGCTGCTCCCACTTCTGGTGACTTGATCAAGTGCTGTAAAAGCTGGTGCAGGGGGTAACTGCTGGTGTTTCTGATCTGAATCTAGAAACTGATCAGTGTCGGTTCCTATCGGTTACGTGTAGTACCGTCACGTATTTGTCGTGGATGCTCGTTGTGTAAATGGGTGGTTGATTCTTGGTTGTTAAGTGTGGAAGAGTGATCAACACCTTGGTATTAATACCTTTCCTCGGGGGGGGCTAAGCCTAATTGGGACTAGCCACGTAACACGTGCGTGCTGTCACGTGACCAGTAATATTTATAATAATACTATACCGACACACTTTAATAAAGGATTATATATATTAATTATCGGTCCATCGATAATATATAGTACCGTCACGTAAGTCGTGGAATACTAATTATATAAAGTAATAGATTAATTAAGAGAAGAGGGATTCTTAATACCTTAATGTTAATAACCTCTCTCCGGATCTAACTAAGTCTAATCGGGTCTAGTTACATAAATTTCTTGCAGCCAAGCGAGGTCACATGATATAGATCACGTGACCAACACAGCTGCAATACAGTTATACTAATACTGGAACTATTCTAAAAGTGGTCCAAAACAATACCTTTTCCAGACTTGATACTGATTGCCTAATCCAGTCTAGTCAAGTGCCCTGTCCATTTAATATATCCGTAATACCTATATATATACTCACCTAATATACTCATATATATATTCCCCTATTAATATAATATAGTCATGTCCAGTATACTTATTATATATATTCCATTCACTCTTTAATATCTAGTTATATTATATTTATATCAATTAATCACTTTAGGATATTTAATAGTTTGGATTTCGTTATTCTATTCACAAAATTCGATTTGCTTTTAATTCATTTAATTTCCGCGATCTTATATTATTCGTATATTTATTAAAAGTATATTATATTAATTATAAAATACTTTTTTTATATAATATTCAATTTAATAAAGTATTTATATAATGACTTGAAATCCGTATAGATAATTAATAATAAATCGATTCCTAATACTTTTTTAATTATAAACTTAATAGAAATATTTATATCGAATCTATATACTATTTTATATAATTCAGATATTAATATATTTCTTATTACTCTTTTATACTTTATTAATAAATAATAGAATATATTTATATAATTAGTATTATTTATTAAAATTAGAATATATTCGATTTGAAATAAAAGATTTTTATTATTTATAAATAAAATATTTATAAATATAAGAAATTATAATAATATCTTATTGAATTTTATAAAATATAATCCTTTAATTGAATTTTCAATTTATTATTAGATATATTTATTAAATTTCTTTATATTATTTTTAATTAATTTTATAATTTATATAATAATTAATAGATTATATAAGACTTCCGATTAATAAACGAATATAATATATATTCTTTTAGTGTATTATATAATATATTAGTCTCTAATATTAAAGTTTTAATATATAATACTTTTATTACTTATTATAATTATATTTCTTTTATTAATAATTTTAAAGTTCTTATATTATTATATTTATATAAATATAATTAAAGTATTATTAATATAAATAATATTATTATTAAATTTAAGATTATAATTAGTAATAAGACTTTTATAATCCTTAATTAAAAACTTAATCTTTATTAATTCCTTTTATTCCTTTCGGGCAAAACTATTATTATTAATAAAGAGTATATTATTAATTTAAAGACTAATAATATTAAATAATCGATTATTATATAAGAGATAAAGATTATATATTAATTAATTTATAAAAAGTTTATTAAAATAATAAAAATAATATATTTTAAATTAGTAATTACTAATTTCTAATATATTATATAATAGTTTAATAATCTTTAAAATCGAATTATCTTTAAAATTTATATATTAAATAAATTCTCGAAATGGATTAATATAAAAATCCCGATTTAAGAATATTATTAATTATATATAAGTCTATAAAATATTATATAAATATAAACTTATAGTTTTAATTTCTATAATTATAATATTAAGAATAATATATTAATTAATATATTAAATTATAAATAATTATATTAATATAATATACTTTAATTTATTATTATAAATTTGAATAATAAGTCTCGATTTCTTAAATTTATTTTTAATATTCTTATATTTGATTTTATTAATAAATCGCGAATTGAATATATATATACTTTATAGAATTTTAATTTTATAAATAATTTAGAATATATTTTTATTAAAAAATTTTATAATTTTAATATTTCGGAAATCTTTATACTAAAAGTTATTTTATAAGAATATAATAATATTAGTATTTCTATAAGATTTTTCTTTATTATACTTTATTGAAATAATTAATATTAAAGTATTTATAATAATAATATTCTTATTCTCGATTTTTTAATTATTATATTCCAGTTTTAATTCCGATTTAGTATTAATTTTAATTTATTTATTTAATATATAAAAAGGTTTTATAAATATTAAATAGAATATTATATTATTATTAAATAATATTAATATATATAATTTATTATTTATAATTATAAATTTATAAAAACTTTTTTAATTATTAATTTAATTAATATTACTTTTATATTATATTAAAATATTCAAATTGAATTTGAGATTATAAATAATAATTATATTTAATTTATTATATATATTTAAAGTATTTATAATTTATTATTCGATTTATAATTTTTTAATTTTAATTATTATTTTCTTTAAAATTATAGAATATTATATAATAATTAATAATAATATATTATATTTAATTATTTATAATAAAATATTATAAATTAATAAAATAAATATAATATTATTAAAGTCTATTATATTATTAATAATTTTAAAGATTATTTATAATATTATATTTTTATAAATATTCTAAATTTTATTTATAATAATTATATAAACTTATTAGATTAAACTATAATATTATTTAATAATTTTAATAGAATTATATACTTTTATAAAAACGATTTTTATTTTAATATCTATTATATTTATATAATAAAAGAATTCCTTATTAGTAAATTATTTACTAATATCTATAATAAACTAATTAAAAGGATTTAAATAAATATCGATTTAATACTTTTATAAAGTATTTCAAGTGTAAATTATATTAATATTCTAAAAGAATTATCCGATTTAATAATAGATTTCTTTATTAATAATATAAAATATAAACTTATTTGAAATATAAAAAATATTAATAATAATAAAATAATTAAAATTAATATTATTTTTTAAATTGAATTTGAAATAATTTAATAAACTATTATACTTTTAATAATATTTATAAAACTTTATTAGATAATTAAATATTCTTTTATTAATTATATATTTTATATATTCTAGTATATTTTATAATTAGTATATTAATAAGTATTTAAAATAATAATAAAGATATTATAATTTAATATTTATTAAAAAATAAAAATTATAATTAAAGGAATTAATAATAAAAGTATATAATAATATATTCTAGAATAAAAAAAAATAATCGAAATATTATACTATTAATATTTTTTATATAAAAATAATAATTTTATTAATAAGATTATTAAAATATATTTTTAAATTATTTATATTTTATAAATTAAATAGAAATGAAATTATTATAAATATAATATAGAATTCTATTTATTTAATTAAAGTATCTATTTTCGTGAATTTAATAAGGATTAAGAATCTAATATTAAATTATATTATTATTTAACTTTTAATAATCTTATTAAATTTAATATTAATAATATATTATAATATTTGAAATTATTCAAATCCGATAATTGAATATATAAAATAATTAATATTAATTATAATTTCGTAAAAGTAATAAGAATTATATCGGGATTTACTTTTAATTACAAATATATAAATATCTTTTATTAATAATTTATTCGATATTAAAATAGGAATTTCGCCTTTTAATTAATATATAAGAAAAAGAAAATTGAGATTATTTATAAAAGTATTTATTATATTTATTAATTTAATAAATTATATTAAAATAATTAAAAGACTTTTAATTAATATAAATTAAATAATCTAGTATTTCGAATAATTATTTTCTATTTTATTTATATTTAATAAAAATATCTCAAAATACTCATTTAATTTATTCTCACTTATATTATTATTATTATATTTATTATAATCCTTATTATTTAATTTATTCTTAAAATCGATTATATATTATATATAAATAATCTAAAATCTCTTTTTAAAATCACGGGAATTAGTATTAAATTAATAAAGGTTTTTATACTTAAATCGGATTTATTCCTTTATTTATTCCTTTAATAAATAATTCCAGGAATAATAATCTAGTTTCTTATATATAAAATATAATTTAATATTCGATTATTTATTATAATTATAAGATTTAGAAATATTCGTATAATAATTATAATTATATTAATACTTTCCGATTTAATATTTATAATCTCGATTTTATAAATATTATTTATAATTAGTAAAATATATTTTGATTTAATTAATAAAGTATATTTTATATTTTAATTCTTTTTTATATATTAAAATCAATAATTGAAATTTATTAATAAGATTTATAATATTCGAAAATAAGTTTAAAATTATAATTTAATATATTAATACTTTTTTATAAATTTATATAATTTTATTATATAGAAAGTTTTTATTATATTATAAATTAAATATAAATAAATATTAAAGTTAATATAATTTATTAATTATATTTTAAATAATCTTATATATTCTCTTATTTCTATTATTCTTTAATAATAAATCAAATAAATTAATATTATTCTATTTATTAAAAATAGTTTATTAAATATTAAATCTTTTAAAAAATCCACGAATATTTATATAAGTTTTATTATATATATATTCGATTAATTTATAATTATAAAAATGATTTTAAATTAATTCTTTTAATATAATAGAAAAAATATTCAAGATCTTATCTTTTAGAACTCTTATATAATTATAAATATAATAGAATATATTTTATTTTAATATAAAACTTTTATTATTTCTATTATATTTCTATTTATTAATAATAATCACAGATATATTTTTAATAAACTTATTAATAGAAGTATTCTAGACTAGATATTTAAAATTACTATTATAATCTTTATTAAATATTCTATTAATTCCTTTATTGGAATCTCTTTTACTAGAAGATTTATTAAATAATTCTTCAAAAAGTCCTTTAAGTAATAAATTACTATATTCGTTATTTGATTTTATATTTATTCCTATATTTCTATTTACTAATAAATCCTTATATTCGTTATTTATTTCTATAATAGTATTTGTGTCTATTTTTATTTATTTTTCTTTATATATATATTTGAGATATTTGTTTTATATAATAAAAAAGAATAAAATAATAAAACTATTTAGAAAATTTATTTTAATTTAAATAAAATCAATTTCAGTTTATAGATATTATATCTTTTCTTAAAAGATATTATAAAGAGTTTTAATAATTATTAAACTCGAATAATCTTATTTAATATAAATATTATTATATTAGAAATATATTTATAATTATTAAAATTATTTATAGAAAATTAAACTAAAAGTATTAATTATAAAATTCTTAAAATCCTTTTTAAAAGTCTCTTATAAATTATTATTAATATTCTTAAATAATATAATCGAGTCTTTAATCGATTTAAGAATTTTTAAATCAAGATTATATTATTTATAAGAGTTTAAATTTAATTATCACGAATATAATATTTTAGATCTAAAAGGTATTATAATAATAAAAAGTATTATAAAGGTTAAAATATAGTATTTAATAAAATTCAATTATATTAAGAATATTAAATTAAGAAAAAGAGAAAAGAAGAGAAGTTAATAAAAGAGAAGTGTTTTATATTCTCTTAATACTTATTTATATCTTTAATTTAAGATATTAGTATTATAGATATCAGTTTTCAGATATTAATTCTCTTAATCTGAAATTAATATAATTATAATTAAATTAATTATATAATAAGTATTCTAATTATTATAATATTTATTTTATATTTATTTTTCTTATATTTATTTTTTAAAAAATTAAACTATTATAAATAATAGTCCAAATTATATATAAACTTTTTTTTTAATAATCCATTAATTAGAATTAAATTACTAATTAAATAAAATCCCTATAAAGTATTTAATTAAGATAATATTTTAAATATTAAATAAATAATAAAAATCGACAAGACTCTTAAATTTAAAACTATTACACTTATATAATTCCTATATATCTATTTTATATTTATTTTCCATATCCTTTTTTTAAAAAATTAAATTATCACGAATAATAATCCAAATCACGTATAAACTTTTTTCCTAATAATTTACTAATTAAATTTAAATTATTAATTAAATAAAATTCATATAAGACACTTAATTAAAACGGAATTCTAAATATTAAATAAATAATAGTAATTGATAAAACTCTTAAATTTAAAATTATTATATTAATATAATTCCTATATATTCATTTTATATTTATTTTCTATATTCATTTTTTAAAAAATTAAATTATTATAAATAATAGTCTAAATCACGTGTAATTTTTTTCTCTAATAGTTTATTAATTAATTCCAAATTACTAATTAAACGGAATCTTTATAATATGATTAATTAAAGTGATATTTTAAGTTTTAAATAAATAATTAAAATCGTGATTTTAGTATTCCTATTATATATAATAATATTATTATAATTATATTTCAAAATCTCAATATTAGATTTAAATTTTTTAAAAATTAGAACTCCCTTAATAATAAGACTAAACACGTGATTTTATTTTTTAGAAATAGGTCTAGTTCAAGTCTATAATTTAAATTAGATTAATTTTATATAATTTATTAAATACTAATATATTAAATAAGAATATAATTTTAAATTCGGGAAATTACTCTTTTGGATTTAAGAACTTTTATTAACTTAAGGGCCTATACTAGACCCAAATAGGAGATTTATATTATTAATCCTATAAAAACCTTATCTTTTTTTATTAAGACTTTAATATTCCTTATTAGTAAAAACCCTTATTCTAAAAGAATATATTTAATAAAAATCTAATTTTTAAATCTATTATTTAATAGTATATTATATTTATTATTTACTAAATATTTTATTTTTGGATTCTCGTTCTTGAATATTATATTTATTATTTATTAAATATTTTACTCCTTATTTCTAGTATTTTATTCCTGGATTCTCATTCTGTTTTTAATATTAGAACTTCTAATATTATAGACTTCTAGATATTACAAGTTTATAAATATTACTAGTTTTTAGATATTATAAATTCGTGAATATTACTAGTTCTTAGATATTATAAATTCGTGAATATTATTATCTTTTAATATTATTAACTTCTAGTATTATTAACTTTTAATATTATTAACTTCTAGATATTATAGATTCGTGAGTATTACTAGTTCCTGATATTATTAATTTCTAGATATTATAGATTCGTGAATATTATTAATTCCTGGTATTATTAACTTCTAGATATTATATTATAAGTTCGTGAATATTATTAGTTTTTAGATATTATAAATTCATGAGAATTATTATCTCCTGATATTATCGGCTTTTAGTATTATTAACTTTTAATATTATTAATTTCTAGATATTATAAATTCGTGAATATTATTAATTTCTAATATTACTAATTTCTAAAAGTTTTGAGAATCTTAAATATTATAGAGAAGAAGATATAATAATAAGTGAAATCTTATAATAAAGTCTAAAATTATATAATCTCAAAATAATAAAATAATAATTTAATATAAATATATAATAATAATAAAGAAATTCAAAATTAGAAAAGACTAAATAATAAATTAAAATAAAAAAATATAAAATTATTTTCTAAATTATATTAAGAATTAGTCCTTATATCCTAAACCTTAATAGTCACGTGATAGTCTCTATATTACTATAATATAATTCTCTTAAAACTAATTAAAAATATTAAAATTATATATAATAAGATTAATCCTATTATAATATTCTTAATAAGATTAATTATAATTTATTTATAAATTATAATTAAGTATTTTAAGGAATATTTTATAAAAGAATTTATATAATTAATTAAAAATATACTTTTAAATAAATATAATAGGAATACGAGATTAAATAATAATAATTATATTTTTTATATATAATAAATCGGAAATTAGAAGAATTATAAAATAATATATAAAAAAGTATAAATTTTAATAAAAATATAAAGAAATTAAATTCTTTAATAATAAGAAATAAAGAATAAATATTAATATAATTATAACTTTTATTTTATTATTTTATTATTATAATTATAATTATAATTATATCTTTTATTTAAAAAAGAATTAATATAAAATTGGATTTTTATTTTCTTTTTTAAAAACACTTAATATTTTAAAATAGTTAATATAAGAATATTATAAAAATTAGAAATTATCTCTTTTATAAAATTTATTTATTTATTTATATTCTTAATTTGGGATATTAATATTATAAATATTAATTTTCAGAAATCGATTCTCTTAATCTAAAACTAATATAATTATAATTAAATTAAATTATATAATAAATATTCCGATTATTATAATATTCATTTTCTATATTCATTTTTTAAAAAATTAAATTATTATAAATAATAATCCGAATTATATATAAACTTTTTTCCTAATAATCTATTAACTAGACCTAAATTACTAATTAAATAAAATCCATATAAAGCATTTAATTAATATAATATTTTAAATATTAAATAAGTAATAAAAATTATAAAGACTTTTAAATTTAAGATTATTATATTTATATAACTTTTATATACTCATTTCGTATTTATTTTATATTCATTTTCTATATTCATTTTTTAAAAAATTAAATTATTACAAATAATAGTCTAAATTATATATAAACCTTTTCTTAATAATCTATTAATTAGACTTAAATTACTAATTAAACGAAATTCCCGTAAAACACTTAATTAAAGTAATATTTTAAATATTAAATAAATAATAGAAATTATAAAGACTCTTAAATTTAAGATTATTATATTTATATAACTCTTATATATTTATTTTATATTTATTTTTCGTATTCATTTTTTAAAAAATTTAATTATTATAAATAATAGTTTACCTTTAAATAATAGATTTAAAGGTTAGATTTTCGCTTAGTTCACTCATACTAGAACAGGGGTTTTTACTGATAAGGGACACTAAAGTCTTGGCAAAAAAAGATAAGGTTTCTGTAAGATTGGTGACGTGAATCTCCTGTTTGGGTCTAGTGTGGGCCCTTAAGCCAATAAGAGCCCTTAAATCCAAGAGGGTAATCTCCCGAGTTTAAAATCACGTTCTTATTTAATGCGCTAGCATTTAATAAGTCACGTGATTTACGTCTAATTTAAATTATAGACCTGAACTAGGCCTATTTCAGGAAATTAAAATCACGTGCTTAGCCTTAGTATTAAAGAAGTTATAATTTTTTAAAAAAATTAAAACTGACATTAAGGTTTTGAAGTGCAATTGTAATGATGTCATTGCGTATGGTAGGAATACCAAAATCACGATTTCCACCACTTATTTAAGACTTAAAATACTGTCTTAATTAACCGCATTATAAGGATTCTGTTTAACTAGTAATTTGGAGCTAATTGATGGGCTATTAGGAAAAAAAAGTGCATGTAATTTAGACTATTACTTGTGATAATTTAATTTTTTAAAAAATGGATACGGAAAATGGGTGCGAAATGGGTGCGAAATGGGTGCACGGGAGTTGTGTAGGTACGGCGGCCTTAAATTTAAGGGTCTTCACGATTTCCACCACTTGTTTAATACTTATAATACCACCTTAATTAAGTGTCTTACGGGGATTTCGTTTGACTAGTGATTTAGGTCTAATTAATGGGTTGTTGAGAAAAAAGTTTGCACGTGATTCAGACTATTATTCGTGATAATTTAATTTTTTAAAAAATGGGTGCGGAAAATGGGTGCGAAATGGGTGCACGGGAGTTGTGTAGGTGCGACGGCCTTAAATTTAAGGGTATTCACGATTTTCATCACTTATTTAATACTTAAAATGCCGCATTAATTAAGTGCCTTGTATGGATTTCGTTTGACTAGTGATTTAGGCCTAGTTAATGGGTTGTTAAGAGAAAAGTTTGTATATGATTCGGACTGTTATTCGTGATGATTTATTTTTTTTAAAAATAGGTGCGGAAAATGGGTGCGAAATGGGTGCGAAATGGGTACGAAATGGTATACGAGAGTTATATAAGTGTAGCGGCCTTAAATTTAAGAGTCTTCACGATTTTCATTACTTATTTAACACTTAAAATGCCGTATTAATTAAGTGCCTTGTATGAATTTCGTTTGATTAGTAATTTAAGTCTAGTTAATGGATTATTAAAAAAAAGTTTACACGTGATTCGGACTATTATTCGTGATAATTTAATTTTTTAAAAAATGAGTGCGGAAAATGGATACAAAATGGATATATAAGAGTTATATAATATAATAGTCTTAAATTTAAGGTTTTTCACGATTTCCATTATTGATTTAATACTTAAAATCCTACTTTAATTAAATGCTTTATAGGGATTTCGTTTAATTAATAATTTAGGCCTAGTTAATGGATTATTAAAAGAAAAGTTTATATGTGATTCGGACTATTATTCGTAATGATTTTTTTTTAAAAAAAAATAAGTATAAAAAATAAATATAAAATATATAATAATTAAGATATTATTACACGTAATTCAATCTCAATTATATTATTGCCAATTCACTTAATAAGGCACTCGTCACGCTTATATAAGAACTTACTAAATTTAAGGTATATACCTTTAATACTCGTATACTTCCTTCTTACTCTTTTAATTAATCAAGTCAATACATTTAATACTCACTAAAATATCCTTATACTTTACTCTTATAATATATAATTAACTTAATTATAATTATATTAATTTCAAGTTAAGGATATTATAATAAGATTATTATAAAAGTCAAAGTATAATATTTAATTAAATTTAAATATAATTGAAAATATTAAATTAAGGAAATTAAAGGGCGAGAGGAACCTTAACCTTTAAGGATAATTTATTTATTTAATATATTTAAGATTATAATATTTAATATTATAATATATATAAAATATAATAAGTATTATAATAATACTAATTATTATAAAGGGAATTAATATTTAAAAACTGATATTTATAATATTAATATCTTAAATTAAAGGTATAAATAAGTATTAAAAGGATATAAGATACTTCTTTCTCTTTAATTTCTCTTTTCTTCTCTTCTCTTTAATTTAATATTCTTAATATAATTAAATTATTAAATATTATACTTTAATCTTTATAATATTTCTTATTATTATAAAATGAATACGAAATAATATATAAAAGTTATATAAATATAATAATCTTAAATTTAAGAGTTTTTATAATTTTTATTATTTATTTAATATTTAAAATATTATATTAATTAAATACTTTATATGAATTTCGTTTAATTAATAATTTAAGTTTAATTAATAAATTATTAAAAAAGAAATTTACACGTGATTTAAATTATTATTTATAATAATTTTTTTTTAAAATAAATATTAAAAATAAATATAAAATAAGTGTGAAATAATATATAAAAGTTATATAAATATAATAATCTTAAATTTAAAAGTCTTTACAATTTTTATTATTTATTTAATATTTAAAATATTATTTTAATTAAGTATTTTATAAGGATTTTATTTAATTAATAATTTAAATTTAATTAATAAATTATTAAAAAAAAGTTTAAATATAATTTAAATTATTATTTATAATAATTTAATATTTTATAAAAAAGTAAAATAAAAAATAAATATAATAAAGAGAATATAAAAATTAATAAATATAAAAACTTTAAATTTAAAGTATTAAATAATATTTATTATTTATTTAATAATTAAAATATTACTTTAATTAAATATATTATATAAATTTAATTTAATTAATAATATAAGTTTAAATAATATATAAT